>JAHLJT010009436.1:1716240-1928089 GCA_031308135.1 Acheta domesticus | reverse complement strand
GATGCTGTTTGTAATGCTGAAACAAGGAGTGGAAACGAAATGATGGTATAGTTAGTGTGGTAATATTTGAGACTGATGGTTGTTAAAAAGAAGTAAGTTGTGGTGCTCGAAGGTTGTAACAATATTTAAGTTGGTTGTAAGAATAAGACGTTATGATTTAAACAGAATGGTGTAAGGGATGTGAGTAACTTCAATTGGTAGAGTCAACTGAGAGGAGCAAGCCGAGGGAGATTTTTGTAATAAAAGAAAATTGTTTTTAGATGGAGTAAGTAATTAGGTGCAAAATAATTGTTTAACATGTCTGATTCTGGTTATCAAACCAGAAGAGTTAACTGATAACTGCCGTTATTTCATCCTTTGTATACATCACGCCTGGACATTATGCACATTCAGAGACCAGCACATTCTTTTTTATTATTATTATTATTATTATTATTATTATTATTATTATTATTATTATTATTATTATTATTATTTTCCCATTACATCACGACTAAAGATGTTTTGAGTCGGCTGAATATAAGATCTACTCCAGGTTGCAACCAGCTACCTAACGAGCAGATCCGGTGACCATCAGTGCCTCTACAATACTTTACGCAAAATGTGGGCTGTTCCAAATAAAGCAATTTCTTGCACTTCCCAGTCTTTTGAATTACCAGGGAGTTTAGACAAGTTCTTACTCAAATTTTGCGGAACAAATCCCAGAGCTCCGATAACTATCGGGACGACCTGTGCTTTTACGCCCCACATTCGGCTGATCTCGATTTCCAAACTCTTGTATTTAAGACGTTTCTCTGCCTCCTTGATAACGACGTTTTGATCGCAAGGTACAAGCAACATCGATAAGTAAACACGATTTTTTCGCCAAATCCCGGATAACTATATCCGGTTCGTTTGCCGCTATCGTGCGATCAGTTTGAATTTGTTGGTCGTACAATATCGTACACAATCCAACAGACGTCACCGGTTTTGGTGAGTGTTCGTACCACTTGGGGCATGTGTTTGGAACTTCGAGGGCGGTACAGATCTGCCAGTGGAGGTAGCTACACACCCTGTCATGTCTTTTCAGGTATTCCGTCTTTGCTAGGATTGGACAAGCAGAGACAATATGATCAATGGTTTTCTACTTGCTCCAGGCAAATGCGGCATTTATCATCTTGGGAAATTTGAGAACCGCTTATTATTATTATTATTATTATTATTATTATTATTATTATTTCGTGGTATATTATTTAAAATAAAGTGGATCGTAATTTCACTCTGATCATATTTTACTAGCAAAGTGCTCCCTCGCAGGCGGACAGGTAACCACAGCCACCTGCTGCAGCAAGGGAGGGTAGATTTAGGTAGCTGCCGCTAGGTGGCTTTGGCTGAATCAACTGCCACGAAAGTATCCATTGTAAAAAATTAACTTACAAAAGCCGTATAAAAAGTAGCGTATGACACTCGATGTAATGGATATTAATACACTCATGTGAAGTTTACGATACTAGCTCGTTCCTCGCTCGTATCGTAATATCACACTCGCGTATTAATACCCATCATAACATCATCGTTTCATAATAGTTTCAATAAAGTAAGGCTCGATGGCGCAATGAACAGGGAGAAGTAAGGACATGAAAAAGAAAAACATGAAGACAAAAACGTGACGGAGGTGCAGAAGGAAAGGAAAAAGTGAAAAAAAGAGAGAATGTAAAGATATTTAATTCTCTATGAGCTAAGATTCGCGATCTTAAAATTTAAAAAGATTATTCAAATTACCAAATTCTTTCTTATTAGGACGCTTTCACCTTGATTGAATTAAAAGTAATTAATTTGAATCTCCCAAAACCTGAACATAGGTGCTGTGTTATTCGTAATCATTAAGCAATGTAAAGAAAGTTGCCCCATCGCTTGGATTTTTTTAAAGTCGCATCAACTACTAGGTCATTAGCGACCACGATTGAATGTAACGTTATGGTATGAGGATGAAACGATGTGGTGACGATAGGGGTTGAAAGGACGAACACATACGACCATGCCCGAGGCGGGACTCGAACCCGCGACCCCACGGTCCAAGATCACAACGGCACCACTGCTTTAGCGATCGGGGCCAACTCTTGGATTTTTTCTGGAGGCACTAAAGGGCTGAAGCCCTCCACGCAAAGTAGGTCCAGATGAGCGTGAGGCCTTGTCGAATAACGGCGGGGCTTCATTTCGGGCGGCGCGGCGTGCACGCGGCGTTATTGGCTATGCGCGAGGAATCGCCGGGCGCGGCTGACACAGCCCCCGCCCATCGCCTCCGCCCTTCGCCCCCGCCCTTCACCCCCGCCCATCGCCCCCGCCCTTCGCCCCGCCCATCGCCCCCGCCCATCGCCCCCGCCTATCGCCCCCGCCCTTCGCCCCCGCCCATTGCCCCCGCCCTTCGCCCCCGCCCATCGCCCACCCCATCGCCCCCGCCCTTCGCCCCCGCCCATCGCCCCCGCCCTTCGCCCCGCCCATCGCCCCCGCCCATCGCCCCCGCCCATCGCCCCCGCCCTTCGCCCAGCCCATCGCCCCCGCCCTTCACCCCGCCCTTCGCCCCCGCCCTTCGCCCCCGCCCTTCGCCCCCGCCCATCGCCCCCGCCCATCGCCACCCCATCGCCCCCGCCCTTCGCCCCCGCCCATCGCCCCCGCCCATCGCCACCCCATCGCCCCCGCCCTTCGCCCCCGCCCATCGCCCCCGCCCTTCGCCCCGCCCATCGCCCCCGCCCATCGCCCCCGCCCATCGCCCCCGCCCTTCGCCCAGCCCATCGCCCCCGCCCTTCACCCCGCCCTTCGCCCCCGCCCTTCGCCCCCGCCCTTCGCCCCCGCCCTTCGCCCCCGCCCTTCGCCCCCGCCCTTCGCCCCCGCCCTTCGCCCCCGCCCATCGCCCCCGCCCTTCGCCCCCGCCCATCGCCCCCGCCAATCGCCCCCGCCCATCGCCCCCGCCCTACGCTCCCGCCCTTTGCCCCGCCAATCGCCCCCGCCCTTCGCCTCCGCCCATCGCCCTACCCTTCGCCCCCGCCCTTCGCCCCGCCCATCGCCCCCGCCCTTCGCCCAGCCCATCGCCCCCGCCCTTCGCCCCCGCCATTCGCCCCCGCCCTTCGCCCCGCCCATCGCACCGCCCATCGCCCCCGCCCTTCGCCCCCGCCATTCGCCCCCGCCCTTCGCCCCGCCCATCGCCCCCGCCCTTCGCCCCCGCCCTTCGCCCCCGCCCTTCGCCCCGCCCATCGCCCCCGCCCTTCGCCCCGCCCATCGCCCCGCCCTTCGCCCCCGCCCTTCGCCCCCGCCCTTCGCCCCCGCCCTTCGCCCCCGCCCATCGCCCCCGCCCTTTGCCCCGCCCATCGCCCCGCCCATCGCCCCCGCCCTTCGCCCCCGCCCTTCGCCCCGCCCATCGCCCTCGCCCATCGCCCCCGCTCTACGCCCCCACCCTTCGTCCCGCCCATCGCCCCCGCCCTTCGCCCCCGCCATTCGCCCCCGCCCTTCGCCCCGCCCATCGCCCCGCCCATCGCCCCCGCCCTTCGCCCCCGCCCTTCGCCCCGCCCATCGCCCCCGCCCATCGCCCCGCCCATCGCCCCCGCCCTTCGCCCCCGCCCATCGCCCCAGCCCATCGCCCCACCCATCGCCCCCGCCCTTCGCCCCGCCCAGCGCCCCGCCCATCGCCCCCGCCCTTCGCCCCGCCCATCGCCCCGCCCATCGCCCCCGCCCTTCGCCCCCGCCCTTCGCCCCGCCCATCGCCCCGCCCATCGCCCCCGCTCTACGCCCCCACCCTTCGTCCCGCCCATCGCCCCCGCCCTTCGCCCCCGCCATTCGCCCCCGCCCTTCGCCCCACCCATCGCTCCCGCCCTTCGCCCCGCCCATCGCCCCCGCCCTTCGCCCCGCCCATCGCCCCGCCCATCGCCCCCGCCCTTCGCCCCCGCCCATCGCCCCAGCCCATCGCCCCACCCATCGCCCCCGCCCTTCGCCCCGCCCAGCGCCCCGCCCATCGCCCCCGCCCTTCGCCCCGCCCATCGCCCCGCCCATCGCCCCGCCCATCGCCCCCGCCCTTCGCCCCCGCCCTTCGCCCCCGCCCTTCGCTCCGCCCATCGCCCCGCCCATCGCCCCGCCCATCGCCCCAGCCCATCGCCCCACCCATCGCCCCCGCCCTTCGCCCCGCCCATCGCCCCCGCCCTTCGCCCCGCCCATCGCCCCGCCCATCGCCCCCGCCCTTCGCCCCCACCCTTCGCCCCGCCCATCGCCCCCGCCCTTCGCCCCACCCATCGCTCCCGCCCTTCGCCCTACCCATCGCTCCCGCCCTTCGCCCCGCCCATCGCCCCGCCCATCGCCCCCGCCCTTCGCTCCCGCACTTCGCCCCGCCCATCGCCCTCGCCCATCGCCCCCGCCCATCGCCCCCGCCCATCGCCCTGCCCATCTCCCTCGCCCATCGCCCCCGCCCTACGCCCTCGCCCTTCGCTTCCGCCCTTCGCCCCGCCCATCGCCCCCGCCCTTCGCCCCGCCCATCGCCCCCGCTCTACGCCCCCGCCCTTCGTCTCGCCCATCGCCCCCGCCCTTCGGCCCGCCCATCGCCCCCGCCCTTCGCCCTTCGCCCCGCGCATCGCCCCCGCCCATCGCCCCCGCCCTACGCCCCCGCCCTTGGCTCCGCCCCCATCGTCCCGCCCCCCTTCGTCCCGCCCCCCATCGTCCCGCCCCCATCTCCCCCGCCCCCCATCGCCCCCTCTCCCATCGCCCCGCTCCCCATCGCCCCACCCCCCTACCCAGGGGAGTAGCGGGGCGGGGCGGAGAGTTGTAAATGGGGTGTTGCTATCTGTGCTCCCGTGTGGAGGTATTGATTGCACGTGCCGAACGGGCCGCTGCGTGCCAAGTTGCCGCCGCCTCTGTTGCCGGCGCCGCTGCTTTCTCTGGGCGTTGCAGCCGTCGTCGACGGAGTCGGCAAGAAATGCGCGGCGGTTGCGCCGGGAGGAGCGGGGCCGCTGCGGCGATAGCGATGCTCAGGTATTTGTATTCCGCGGGAAAAGAGCTCGGGCTTGATGTTCTGGTGGTTGCGCTACACCCATGTTGTCAAGGTCGATGCCACGAGCGGGAGTCCGTGGCACGAGTGCCACGACGAAATCGTCCCTCCGCGCAGTTCATTACCCCGCCACCAGAAACAATCTTTAGTTCCCTTTCCCGACACTAGTTGCGCAGAGAAGCTTGTGGCATGCTACAGTGCCACGACGCCTGCTCACTGCTCTGCACGCTCAGTATTATGTTATGATCTTCCTATCCTGTTATAGCGTTATTAATGCCAATATTTATTTAAAATATCGACATCGTTGTCTTCTAATTGTAGTCGCATGAAAATTCTTCCGTACAATTATTGGAGTACATTTTCTGTTATATCAAATTTGTATCAAAATTGCTATTATTCGGGGGAGACATTCCAAAGAATGTGGTAAATAACGCTCTTCCTTACCGAACCGACGCAATATGGGCAAAGTTATTTCAGCTAGGACGCGAAGGAAAAAGCAACGTCTTGCAACATAGCACGAGACAAATGCACAACGGTAACAGCTGTGCATTATGAAACCTTACTGCAGTAAAACGCCTGGTTTTTCTAAAGGAGGCAGTTATTTTCCATGACAACGCTAGATTGCATTCAACATAGGTTGCACGAAAGCCACTTCAACGTTGAGAGTGGGAAATGCTGTAACACTTTTCCCGTAATACACAGGATAACACTTTATGTGACTTTTTCCCTAATCACGAAAATCAGTGAACAATTGCTTGGTAGCCGGATTGACAGGACTTGAGACTACTGTGAATCTTACTGGTTTAAAGTACTCACATCGTAGAACCATAACACCCTTCCTCTTCTACACCGTTGGCAATAACTTGGGGACTCACTAGGTGTCCCCTTCAGACAAAATTGTTTTTGATTTTTGAATAATGGTAAATTCCACAAACCCATGATAGCAACCACTATTACCACATTCTATTTTCATCCTAGTAAATAGCTACTTCATCCACTAAACTTGGGGTTACTGTATCCCCTAAATAGAAAAAAAAACGTCTTAAATATCATAACAGAGAGTACCTCATGTACTTTCTTAGTTCATTTACACAAAGTGTATTCCTTTTCAATATACATCTTTTGTGAAAATAAAAATCAATTCAAACTTCCTTTTTTTATTCAAATGAATTCCAATTGAAACGGGAATCGCATCCGGACTGCTCTCGTTTGAAAAGTAGTAGAAAATGTACATAGTAATATTTTAAAGTCCACAAACTTTCTAGCGAGTTGTGTTTTTTTATCAATACCTAACAACAGTTACAAATGTTTTATGGGGTGGAAAAGTTAATCTCTGTTCGAGAATAAAGGCAAATCGGATAAGTGTGAATAAAAATGGCTCTACGTTGCGAATTATAAAATACATTAAATTCTTATAATTATTTATTCGTTGAATTAATGGAGTGATAACCGACTGTGATAGAAGCAACCCGCAGACCTAATTAGTTTTTGCAATTCAAATGTTTATTAAATTTGCTTTCGGTTGTACAAAATTCATACATTTTCCAATATTGTGGTTTCGTTTTTCTTCTTTTGGCCTTTTTATTTCAAGCTCTCCAAATTAATCGCAAATGTAATTGATATTAAATAATGAAATGGTAAGAAAATAATTAGATAAATAGGGACGCAAATAATAAATATTATTGTGATTTTTGCAAGAAAAAAACAGAAATATTTCAACATTTGAAAGTAATACTGAGATTAGTGCCAAGCTCACAAGAACTCACTTCACTGAAAAAGTTGCAAAACTACCCTTTTAGTATTACTGTTATGCGATTGATAAACGTAATTTGTATTGTAATTGTAGAGTATTTGTCAGTTTCTTACCCCATAAAACGCAGGCATTATTTTCACAGTCATTGAATGAATCTAAGTAAAATATCTACTCTCGTAATAATAGATCTACTCTCGTGACAACGTAAGTTGCATTTACAGCGACAATAAATACGAGGTCCTCAGTTCGAGTCCCGATGGAGGCGGAATTTAGACAGTCTAGGAGTCTAGCCTTCGAATTCACTCATTTGTGTGTAGAATATTCTAGGAGTCAGTTTGGTTTGGTTGCTTTCGCACGTTTCACCTATCAGTATCAAACAAATGCAATACTTAAACAATCAGGTGTAATCTTTCCTTTCTCACTCGTATCCTCTCCATTTCCTTTCCATGCACACGCTTACGCTCCATGTCCACGCTCGCACGCTTCAGGTGACTACATCACCACGCGTGTCAGGGTGGGGGGTAGCTTAGAGTTTGTTTCAGCCGTAGCGGTGCCGTGCCGGGCTCGGGGATAGTGGATGGAGGAAGGAGGGAAGAAGTACCAGGCAGAATTCTTGGAGAAACCTGCAAGCCGACGTGTTAATACGCACCACAACTTATAAAATGCACAACGGTTAGGGACTAATCTTCAAATTAATTGACGCTTCCGATAAAACTAAAATTCTTACTCACAAAGTCTACTCTTGAATCTTGTAGCAGAGTTCTCACGTTCTTCTCGACCCTAATTCTCAAGAAATAGGAATTCAATTTCAAGGCCTCGTCACTTCCTCACCCCGAGGTCAGAGGGGGAGATTGAATCCAGGCCCCTCGTAATGGCCGCGTGGAATTTTACGCGAGGAAGCAGGCGTCGAGGTTCGACACCGTTTTCCACCTCCTCCTCCTCCTCCTCCTCGTGACGTCACGGGGTCCGAGCGCGTTCACTTATTTACGGCGCCGAGGCCGCATTAGACGTTTATGGGCCGCTTTTACCCCTCTCCCGAGCGCGATGGCGCGGGGCGGGGATGGGCGAGGCGGGGAGAGGCGGGGCGGGACGGGGCGGGACGGGGCGGGCGGGGCGAGGCGGGGCAGGGGGGCGAGGCGGGGCAGGGGGCGAGGCGGGGCGGGGGGCGGGGGAGGCGAGGGTCGGGGAGAGGGGGGTCGGGGAGAGACGGGGTCGGGGAGAGGGGGCGGGGCGGGGCTGCGGTGGGGCCGAAGGGCCTGGCCGTGGGCGCTTCTTCCGAGCCATTAAGGGTAGTGCGAAACCGCCTCGCCCGGCCAGCCATCCGGCCGTTGGCGGCGGCGGCGGTGAGCGGGCGCGAAGGCGTGGCTGTCGCCCACTCCGCCCTCTGGCGGCATCGAAAGGAAATCTGGGGAGACAAGGGTTGTTTTCAGCCTCTTCAAGCCACATTGCCCTCAAGAGATCTGGTGGAAACAGTAAAGCTGACCAGGCACTAGAGTTGATGAGTTGTGTTGTAATAAAATTTAATATCTCATTTACATTAATAGAAAATCAACATTAATAATTTTGGTATCAATTTAATATCTGTTTTAAATTTATGCATTACCTTGTATCACTGTCAACATTGATAAATATTGTAAGGACTTTTCTTCAAACTATTTCGAATCTAATATGCCGCTCTTTGAAGATGTATTTAGTCCGGTATCAGATGTATCCAGAAAATTATTGTTAATATCGTAGTTATTCAATATTAATTAGTTATCTTTTAATATTTCAAATCCTACTTTTTTGGCTGTGATAGCTCTGCAGTACTGAAAGCATACTGATCATTTTTAATTCAGAACGCTTAATCATGTTAAAATTTGCCTTGGGTGAATTCTGAAATTCTGAGGCAAAACACCAGGCGGCTTAAATGGAAAAATTATAAAACATTTCATTAATTACCAACACTATCTTCTTGTTTGGGATTATGAAAAATAACATCTCACAAAACCACACGTGTTTTACCTAAATTAAATCATATTAAAAAAAAGTTAGACTCGTAAAGTTCTTCACAAACGCATTTCACAAATCACGCAGTCCGACACGAGCGGAGAAATCTTTTCGGTTCCGTCACAGTGTCGGGCCTGGCTTCGATTCAAGTCTACCGGCGTCTCGCGATTAGATGGAACATTCCAGTCTCTTTGAGGCGCGGGGCTTTGCCAGAGGAGATGTGGTTCCGAGTTTGATTTTGCTCCGCTGGCTCCCGCGACGGCGACGTTCGACTGCGAGAGTTTCTCGAGGATTTATTTCAATATCCTTTCCTTTCAGCTCTCACTTTCGCCTTGAGGAAACGGCGCCGCGTGTTTTCATATGTCTGGGCCCTAGATGAAACTCGGATATGAAAGACTCGCCTTTGAATGTGGATGCATCTTGGAAAGCGGACTCGCCCCCACGTTTCTCCATACTTTGTTCCTTAATAGATTTCGGTCCGTGTCGTTTTATGCGGCGTCGTATGGGTTGTTTTTTTTTACTTCACAATACATCTAATAAAACTTGTGAGGAGATGGTGAACACGTGGACTTGCTTTACCTCGTGCCTCTCCCACTGAGTTTATAGTAAAAAATGGTCCAGGAATAAAGCATCCTTTCGCGTTTTCGAAGTGGGTTTTCGTTTGTAGAACTACGCGTGAATTGAAACTAACTGTGAAGGACGCGCGTTTCGTGAGGAGAATCAGAGCGCGCCGCGGAACAGAAGCGCAGGTTCGCACTTGGAGCTTCATTGTTTCCGACACTATTGTATTCTCTCTCCTCAGTTTGCTGCGCCCCTCGTAACTTCACGCACCCCACCGAGGTCGCTCCCTCCCTTGATTTAGTGACTCGCGGAGGCTTTCGCATTTTACGCTGGGGAGACTCTGTGCGACGCGGCTCTGCTCCTACACTCCGTTTCGGAAGACACTGCAGGAAATTACGTGGCATTCAGTATCAGAGTTGCTCCAAATAAAACGTCTACCCATACTGGTCACAAGAAAAGTAATAATACGTGATAGTATGCTGTACAAACATATATTGTTAATGGACATTAAAATTCATTTATGGATTTCTTTTGTAGACAAGCGGATGCGATGGCAATGCTAAGGTCGTTGCCTAAGTGAATCTGGAATTTGAGCCCCCACTATGGATGATATTTTCGCCACTAGCTACAGAGCTACGTCGAACTCAGCCGCTGTCGAGAGGATAATTCTGGCAGCTGGCTGTTTCTCCGATGAATGCCTGATCAGTAGTTAAAATAACGTGGCCATGAACAGTGTGCTATCTTTCTTCATCATCGTCGTCATTGAATCTCCCCCTTCTCTCTCTCTCTCTCTCTCTCTCTCTCTCTCTCTCTCTCTCTCTCTCTCTCTCACACACACACACACACTTAGAAGCACAACACTACAAAACATGTTCGGAGACCTGTCAGTAATTTAGAGCTTGTCACTACTGGGACACACTCTCGTGAAGCGTGTCTGAAGTCACGTGACAGCGGAGGGGGACCTCTACCACCTCATGAGATTAGCATTCTCTACCATTATGGGTCTCATGAACTTAGTAATACTCGCGTCTTGAATCGATAATCTCTCATTCACTTTTTTAGCCAATCCCCGCTGAAAGGTACTGTTTTTAATGTAACATGTATTGAAAGAATGTAAAGAAGCAGTGCTCAAGAGTCGAAAAAGAAGGGCCTAACGGAAGAGCGCAATTCGTGGTAAGCTGAAAGGGAGAGCGGTTCCGAGGCTCGCACTGCTCCCCGGAGGCGGCTGCAGTGAAGCGGCGCCACTGTTCTTCGCCCGCCCGCCGCCTCCACGGCCGTCGCCGGTCCATCTCAGGCGCCGTCCGAATATAATTGGTTTCTTATCTGGCCCCGCCACGGGCCCTTCAATTTTTCCTGCGCCGGATGGGCTCGGTAATTCAATCCCGGGCCGAGCGGAAGGGCGGTGACAGGGGGCTGGAGATCCCGCCGCCGGGGATGGAGTCCACCACGCGGAGGAATTGTCTGTCGCTGGGAAAGAAGGACTCGACTAAGAACTAGTAGTGTGAAGAGGCGGCGCAACACGATATCCGTGCAGTGATTGTGGTACTCACGATGATAAGCGGTGAGTAAGAGAAGGATGGAGATTTGGGCGGCGTTTCGAAGAAGCGTGACAATTAACGAATGAATTTACAAAATGATGATGGAATTCTCTCACTAAAAATTTTAAGACATTCATCAGGTCTGATGAAATTATATAAATAATGCTAAGTCGTGTCCATTAAGCAATTAACAGTGACGCATCAAAGGTTGGTGGAGGGGGGCTCATGCAGTCCCCCCCCCCAGAAGCCAGTTATACATATTCAAAAACATAGCTTTTACTAATTTTCTGTATATCTGATTTTCTATATTTCCAAAAGTCATATCTTATATCAATTATTATCGTTATAAATATTAACAATATGCCAACTAATTAAATGCATTTTATATTCAGCATAAATGAAAAAAATATTTATAAGAAAACTTTAAGTCCACTGGGCACTACACCTGTAGCCCCCCTTTCGAATAACAATACTCTCCTTACTCCTACTGTGCTTTTCAAGCACAGTATACGTGTATAAAAGTCGAAATAAAATTACATAGCGTTTAGTGCTCTGAGGTAGAAGTAAAAATATACGGAATGATAAGTAAGATTTTACGAAGCATGGACATAGAAACATATGAACATGAACAATTACGTTGATAATGGAATATTCCAAGAAACGAGAAGGGATGTACCGGGAATGCAGATAGAGGATTTGTGAATTAATGAGGTTACATTAATGTGAGAGAATGGTAATGGTCGCGTAGATTATGAAACAGATGTCGTCTCGCATTGCAGTCGTCTAATTCCCCCTGCGGACGGGAAGTACGCCGACACGGCGCAACTTCAGATTCGTGGCGGTGTGGAGCGAAAGGGAATGGCAGCAGGCCGGGTGCGGATTTTCCGCCGTTTGCGGACACCCCTTGTGAGGTGTAATCCGTGAGGGGCGCTTCTTGCATCCCTCCCTGCCTCTCTCGCACCCAGACCAACACCGTCTCCGCCTCCAAACGGGTTCCGCCTTGACCCCATCTCCAACCCATGCCTTCGCGTCGAACCCCGAATCTGTACCTTGACTAAAACTCAACTCAACATATCGCCTCTGTCCCTTCCATAGTCTGCGTGCCCGCCCCGTCACCGCTACCACTCATCGTCGCTGCGCCCTCATCCCTAATCCTCTTCATTGCTTCTCTCCTCCCTCAATGATCTAGTTACTGCCAGGATCCTGTGCACGATACGTCTTGTCCCAGCCACCGACCATCCCCCTACACCGAAAGGATGTGTCCCAGTTACGCCCCGTCCCCGACACGTCCCGTCCCCGTCACGCTCGAACCTGTCACTCCCCGACCCCGTCACGTGGCGTCTCCATCACTTCGCGTCCCCGTCACGCCCCGTTCCCGACACTACCCGTCGCCGTCACGCCACGTTCCCGTCATGCCCCGTCCCCGACACTGCCCGTCCCAGTCACGCCACGTTCCCGTCACGCTCCATCCCCGACACTGCCCGTCCCCGTCACTCCCCATCCCCGACACTACCCGTCCCTGTCACAACCCGGCCCCGTCACGCCCCGTCCCCGTTTCGTCTCCTCCACGACACGCGCCGTACACGACACGCCCCGTCCCAGTCTCGCCCTGGCCCCGACACTGCCCGTCCCCTCCACGCCCCGGCCCCGACACTGCCCGTCCCCTCCACGCCTCGTCCCCGACGCGGCCCGCCCGCGGCTCACTCCATCTCCGTCGAGTCCATCTCCTCGAATCTCCCCCGCGATCACTTTCTAATGTCGCTCCTCCCACTTTCCCCTCGCCCCGCTTCCGCTTCCCCCCACCCTCCTCCCCGGAGCGCCGGCGTTGACTCGACCTCCTCGCGCTAATCCCCGGCCGCCTGGCGCTCGCGAAGCGCGGAACCCCCGGCCTCGTCCGCCTGCTAATTATGCCCGTCCGCTTCCACTCGTGTCCCCCGGATTACGTGACAATTCGGGAACCGTGTCTTTTTTCTTTGTAGGAACCGCTTAATCCAGGCAAACGTCGTCCCGACCGTTCTCTTCATTTGTTACGCGAAAGAGGAGTTCAGGGGAAGGAAAAATTTGATACGTGTCCAAAATCTCCAGAGAACGCTTGTTTTAAGAATTGAATTGAACGGGATAAAGCCTCGAGCGATATCAATGTTATTTCTTTTCTTTCCAGGAAAATATTTGACAATCGGATGTGAGGCAAGTCGAAGGATTCGGAAGCAGAGCATTCTGGGAAGGGCGAATCTAATTGAATCAATTTGTCTCTCATACCCAGGAGGCCTTGGCAGGTGGAGGAGGGCGGGGGGCGGGGCGACGTGGCGACGCGGAGAATTCTCGCCGCGCACAAAAGGTGGCCGGGTCTCCTCTAATGCTATCCCGCCCTTCTTCCTTGCGTGGAAGCGCGCGCCGCCACGTGCCGTCGCTGGGGGCGGCCCGCTGGGGCCCTCCCGGCCCTACCCCCCACACACGCCTTGGCTCTGGCTCCTGCGTCTGCGCTCCGTCTTCGCCTGCTTGGTACAGCCAGCCTTACCTCCTCAGCGCTTCCTGCGTTGCTAGGAGCATCCTCACTCTCTCTTCACTTCCCCTCTTCAATCCGTTAGGCTGCTCGTCCGCTTCCTTGTAGCCTCATGTACTTTTCTCTTTCGCTTTCGAATTTGGGTCTCTTGCCTACTCGTTTTCTATAGCTTTTATTCCTCCTGCAATCTCCCCTCGGCACTCCATACCCTTCTGCACGTTCCCTCCACTCTTTCTGCACGTTCCCTGCACTCCTTCTGCACGTTCCCCCCACTCCTGCACGTTCCCTCCACTCTTTCTGCACGTTCCCTCCACTCCTTCTGCACGTTCCCCAACTCCTGCACGTTCCCTCCACTCTTTCTGCACGTTCCCTCCACTCCTTCTGCACGTTCCCCCCACTCCTGCACGTTCCCTCCACTCTTTCTGCACGTTCCCTCCACTCTTTCTGCACGTTCCCTCCACTCTTTCTGCACGTTCCCTCCACTCCTTCTGCACGTTCCCCCACTCCTGCACGTTCCCTCCACTCTTTCTGCACGTTCCCTCCACTCCTTCTGCACGTTCCCCCACTCCTGCACGTTCCCTCCACTCTTTCTGCACGTTCCCTCCACTCCTTCTGCACGTTCTCTCCACTCTTTCTGCACGTTCCCTCCACTCTTTCTGCACGTTCCCTCCACTCCTTCTGCACGTTCCCCCCACTCGTGCACGTTCCCTCCACTCTTTCTGCACGTTCCCTCTACTCTTTCTGCACGTTCCCTCCACTCTTCTTCCACCTTCACTCTGCACATTCCCTCCATCCTTCCCTCTCATTTCTGGTATACATGGGCCTCCGCCCGAGCGTTTTCTTGCAGTCACGGCCGCGCCTTGCTTCGCTCTGCACCGCTTTCCCCTGCTGTCGTTATTCCCGTCGCCGCTCGCCCGAGGCGCAGCTGTCTGCCTGGGATCCCAAGGCGCTGGGGGCGGGCTCCGCTCATCCATCAATCGCAGCCTACACCTTCCCACGTGCCCGCCGCCCGATCGCCCCTCCGCCGCCGCCCTTAATGCCGGCACGTCCGCCCCGCCCCCTGCCCCTCCCCCGCCGAGACACGCCCCGCGCCGCCCTGCGCCGCCCCGCGCCGCCCCACAGCGCCCCGCCCCACTCCGTCCCGCTTCGCTCCGTAGCACCCCGGCCCATCCCGCCCCGCAACGCAGCACCCCGCTCTACCCCACTCCGCCCCGCCCCGCCCCGCGCCCCCCCGCACCGCCCAACACCTCCCCGTACCGTCCCGCTCCCCCGTGCCCCGCCCCATCCCGCTTCTCCCCTCCTCCCCCAGCCAGCTCCGCCCCGCCCCTCCACTTGCCTTCAAACTTCTACAGCCTGCATTCCTCTTTCTCTTTTTTCTACAATGTTTCATATATCTCCCTCAAATATGCTTGACATCATCTTCATGACAGATTTTCCATTTTCAGATTAATTTCGTGTTTGTCTACGGCCAGAATCTTACTATATTTTTTTTCTGTTCTCCTTTCAATTTACTTGTTTATAATGTTGTTGTTGTTGTTGTTGTTTTGGTAACCGATTTTTAAGTATCGATTTTTATTTAATTTGCCATTGACTTTTCTGACTCTTCAGTGAATAACTTTTTGTAAGCCTCTTTAAATGAAATAGTGTAGATTATCTTTGTTTCTCGTCAGACTACATCGTTTTATTGCCTGCCTTGCTCATCGCGGTCTCTTGCTCAGACACAATTTTTGTAACTTGGCCGTTTCAAGACGTTCGCCTTTCATTCTTCCCTCTGACATTCTATCTCCCTAAGTGCACCTCGATGTGTTTGCTTTCTGACTCTTTTCCGTTCAACTTTGCACACATAACACGACCCTTGTTTCCCAAGAGTTCCTTTTTTTGTGACCGGAAGCCCTTATCGTGTTTCTTCACAAATATTACGTTCTTTTATTTATATCTCATCCAATTCACTTTTTTTTTCCATTCCACATGTGGCTTCTGCCCTTTTATTTCACTCATTTACTTGCGTTCAATTTTGATGCATATTTTTTTCTATAAATCTAAATATTTTCAAATATTTTTTCAAACGTGTGTGTTACACGTACGAGAAACGACTTTCTGATTTCATATTCTCTTCAGAATGATTTTATTTTTCATTTGTGATCTTGGTTCATTTTTTTTTCTCATTATTCAATATGTTTCCATCTCACTTCTAAGTTTTGTGAGAATCACGCCTTGATGCACATTTCAGTTTTTACTTGCTGATGTTTCATTAGTTCTTCCTAATTTTTGAGCCGTACACAATTTTCTTCTTTCTTCCTCACCAGCTTTCTTTGTATTCCATTAATTTTTCATTTCCTCATTCCCTAAAACATCTCTCCTTTCCTCTTCTCGTTTCTGCCCCAAAAGATTTCTTAAGCAGCTTTCTTCTCTTGCGCCGCATCTATTGCCTTCACGTTCCGTCCTCACACGTGCCGCGTTCCCCCCGGCTCGCGCGTCCGCCCCCGCCCCCGCCTCCCCCGCCCAGCCCCCGCCGCGCCCCCGCTTCGGACGCCCCTGGGGCGCACCGCCCCTCGCGCCGCTCACACGCCGCCCCCTCCCACACGCCCCCCCTCCCACACACGCGCGCGCAGCCCGCGAAGGCTGCGGAGGGCGGGGAAACGGGGGGTTGCAAGGGGGAGGGAAACGGGGGGGCGGCGAGGTTGGTGGACGCAGGGGGGTGAGAGCGGCGTGGGGCGAGAAGCTGAGGTGAGAGAGGGGGCGGAGGAGAGCGCCGAGGGCGGGGAGGGCGGGAGAAACGGGGGGCGGCAAGGTTGTTGGAGGCAGGGGCGGCGAGGGGAGGCGGGGCGGGGCGGGGCGAGGAGCTGAGGTGAGGGCGGGGGCGGAGGGGAGCGCCGACGGCGGGAGGGCGGTGGGGCGCTGGGAGCTGGGGTGAGGAGGCGATGGGGACGGAGGGGTCGACGGTGGGAGGGGAGACGAGTGGAGCGGCGAGGGTGGCGGGGAGCGCTGGTAGCAGGGGATTGGAGGGGAAGGCGTGCGCATGCCCCGACATGCTGCTCACGTCTCGCCCACGCCCGCCCGTCCGCTCGCCCGCCCGCCCGGGAGTAATCCCTTCCTGCCCCGCCCCCGCCTCCGCCCCGCTCCCCGCTCCCCGCTCCCCGCGCCTCGCGCCCGCAGCTGCGCTCCGGACAACGACCCAACCTGCCACGCGGTGGATCCCAATAAAAGGCGCGTATAATATGCAAAATTAGCCGGAGAGGGAACGTTTGCTAGGGTTTGTGGACAACCATTTATTGTCCAGTCACATCTTATTTAAATGACAATGTCTGGAAATACTCTTAAATTGGAATGTTTGACGTGCCGTGTACACTACAATATTCACTGCGATTTAATTATGTATTTTAACACTGGTGCAATATTTGAATTTTTAAAATGAATGGTTGATATTTCTACGAAAAAAAAAACAAACAAGCAAAAATCTTGAAAGAAAGTTTCGTTCTCTTATCAGTTTTCTTGCTTTTACGGTAGTCTAAAGTGTGATTTCGTCAATGTTTGACCCAGTAAGATAGGGGTAGATCAACTTAAACAGTTGTATATCTGTTAGTATGCAAAGTATATTTGTGTATTAATCAGCAAATGAATTGCAAGTCAGCGTATCGTTTAAGGGATATTGTTGTGCTGTAAAATGTATTACAACTTGGTGAATTCTCATCCACACATTTAAGGATACAGACAAATTAAATTTCAATATACAGAGATAAAGGTGTTATGAAGTTCATTACACTCACAGAATAATCCCAAAATTCAATTCGTTATGCGAATGATTTGTCTGACTTCGCACCAAATAATACAAGTAGATGCGGAAACAAACTTTTTTGACATAAGCTCTTGTTGCCTACTCAAACTTTGTGGAGGTTAAACAATCTTCTTTCTGAAGATTGACTCATAACGTCGTTGTAAATTATTTTGTAGAAAAGATTAAATCAAGTAGCATCGAATGATTACAAATTACTTTTAAAAGGCGCTCATTTTCTTAAAATTAATTTGTTCTTTACTGATCTTATTATAATCACAAACATTTTTATATTTTAAATCAGTTTCGTAATAAATATACGGCGTAATTACATACTGAAACTGCTTTTTCGAACTGCGTCCCTTGAAGTAATTTGAAGCCATGGACTCAGTGACAACGACTAAGCCCACCAGGATCCTGAACCACCGGTCCCGGACCACCCGTCCTGCGTTTGTCGCTCATTCGCGGGTCGAGAACTTTGGTACGTATCGATTCTGAGAATTAATTACTGAGTTAACGAACGCTGGATGTGAGATACACGATCTGCGTAAATCCTCCGGCAAAGCTTACACGAGGATGGGCTCAGAAGTGAGGTTGTTGGCTGGCTTCCAGCATATTCGTTAGTTACCAATTTTTTTCCGTTATTCCAATGTTTCGTTATTCCAATTTTTTTATTGTGAATATCGTATATAAATAAAACGTTACATGCAATGTGATCTGCAGATTGAAATTCTTAAGACCCGATTTTCACACTTGCTCTTGAGGAACGATTTCGGGATTTTAGTCAAACCCGCCCTGCGCATTCTGGCTTCTGAACTAGGGTTTGGGAATCTGCGTATGCACACGTACGCTAAAACTCCAAGATCGTTCTTCCAAAGGAAGCGTGTTAATTGGGTCTTAGAATTGGAACTTTTAAGTTTAGTTTATACAAATAAAACTTGAAAACAACTTTACGTCTCGCTTGAAATGAACATTCAGAGGTAACGAACATGCAAAATGCATTATTTTTTATGATAAATAAGTGAATAATAATAATAATAATAATGTTCATAGTTTATCCATTCATAATTTGTTTTTTCAAGAATAAAAACAGCAATTCACCACTTAAATTCACTAGGTTTTGAACATTAAAGTGTATGTGAAATAATCTTTGAAAATAACAACAGAGAAGAATGGGACAAAATGTTAATTTAATGGTAAAAAGTAATTTTCGTTTAGTATCAGTATTTTCAAGAATTTCCCAATCAGTTAAAAAATTAAAATTACATTTAATGTTTTACTTTTTAATGAGTTACTTTTATTTTCACATTTTCGTCTCTTTTAGTGACGGGAAAATATTTAAGGTAGATGAGATGTGTATTTCACCCGGAAGGAATGATATCTGTTCAAGCCATCCCAGGTGTGTATTGACAATGAAATTAAAAATATGAACTTTGGAAGAAGAATTTTGGCCACTCAAAAAAGGCATTAAAACCTGAAGACAATAAAGGGAGAATACATTGGCTGCTTTTTCCTTGCACATTTTGTTACACGGAAACAAAATTAATAGGTTAATGCATATGCACCAGGTACTAAACTTTCCAACGTACACATCCTTGGATGGATAACAAGTCGTTGTGTGGGAAAAATCCACTGTTTATGTAAAAGATTCCCTTGTATGTTTATTTGCCTTTGCTAATGGGCCTTACTATAAATACTAATTGTTTAGCAATAAATTCTTACTCTGATGATTCTTACTCACAAAGTAAACAATTATCATTTATTTTTTTGGTTTCCACGAGTTATTTTTCAAACAAATGAGTAAGTGGTTACGTTGCGCATGGAACTTCGTTCCGAATGGGTAAATTATTTCCCAGACGCGTTTTGTAGATGTGAACATTATGTTCAACATCGTTTCACATAATTGCTGGCAAAAGATCTATTTACAATTGTCCGCCTACTCATGCTACATAGCCCGTTTATTAATTTAAGCATGTAAAGGAAACTCGATATAAATTGAAATATTATTCTCGTCACATCATTACTTTGGGTTTAACAAAACAGAAATGAAACAATTCATGACATGCATTGTACGAATGATATATATCGAGTGTCGACGCCCGTTTCTCGTGACGGATTATCGGCCTTGAAAATGGCGGCCCTCCCATTGTTCGTGTGCCCATTATAACCCCGAACATTTCATGACCACAACGCGACAAAATTAGGCCTTCACAATAGAGTTGCAAGTTATCTTTAGTAGCAGTTCTCACTAATTGTGGAAGTGCGTTGTAATTAACTGGCGAGTTTCTCGTGCAAGTGATGAATGCGGAGTGGAAGAGAGGATGCACCCTTTAAATGAGGGGGTGGGGGTAATGAAATCTAATTGCGCTGGTAAAGAGAGATTGGGATATTATCCACCAGCCAGCTGTAACTGATTCAAAATTTTGACAAATGGGTCAACACAAGTTGAATATTCGGCCTTTGCATTTCCATTTATATGAAACTTCTGGCAAGAAGGTTGCATTCCAGTCTCGAAGTACCATAAAGAGGCTATTAGTTGTGCAACATGCAATAAGGATGACGTTGGTGCCTTAGGTTAGGTTCTACTTCTTAGTATCACAAAACAACTTATTTGTTCTTTAAGTTAGTTGGAAAACAACAAATAATAATTTATTGAATAAAAAGAAAAGTAATTATTTATTGTTTAGAGAATAGAGAACAACTTCACATTTCACTTCACTTTTTTGTTAATTAGGTATTTACTGTTTATATTAGAAAAACAAATAAAATAGCTTCTTATTGCCCACAGAACAAAATGGAAAAGAGATTATTTTTTTTTTAATAGCACCGAATTTAAGATGGTTGAAGAAAACATTGTGTAACATTTTCACGCTATATTTCGCAACATCATATTTTAAGAATTTGTCTACTCCTCCACTTCTGAATTGTCTTTTGGAATTTACACGCATTTCTGTTGCATATTAAATATTTCTCCCCTCTTACGGCGAGTTCTGACCGCTGAAATCCCCATGTTTGTTTTGTGCAAAAAAATTCTACTCTCACTTATTTGTTCCAGGTGAGTTGGCGTTTCCGTATCTTTTATCAACTGGGAAAGGGCTGCTTAGTAAGAGTGAGTACATCATTTTGCTTATTAACTCTGAAGTACAGTGTAGAGTAAATAATGAAGTATCTTTCATGATTAGACTAGTTGCTTTTGGTGACTTTCGTGAGTAATTTTCCCCAAAACAACGGTGTTAAAACTACTCACTCTATCGAATGTTCCTGATATTGTTCCCGTACTAGCCAAGACATAGCAAAAACATTGCAAGTCTTAATTTTCATGATTGTGGGGTTAAATAATGTTTTCACTGCTACAAGAAACTGATGAAGAATACCTGATGCAAGTAACTATCAAAGAGAGATTCTGGGTTAAAAGTTTAATCAAGATCATCTTCAAAATATTCGACAATGACATATCACAAACTTGTATTTTGCTCTTATCTGATCTGAGGGTTGGAATGTTGACTTAGAACATTCTACGAGCAAAATAATGTCGCACAAGATGAACATTTCTCTTTCGCGATTTGCGTCTCATATCGGAAAACAGGAATGTTACTTTCTGTTATCATTTCTCAGCTACACTTGCTGGAGTGGTGTTTTCTGTCGCGCAGTTGGGGTCATAAAACACTCAGTTGTGAAGCAAACGTTAGCCGACGCGTTTTATTTTTATAGCCGGGAGAGATAGTGGCAGCAGGTCTGGTTACGCTTTGACTCGTCGCGGCTGGGATTTGCTTTGGCGCAGCGATGCTGTAGCATTATACTCCACCGTTACGCTCTGTTATCGGACGGATTACGCTAGTAAACCAGCTGAACAAAGCGACTGCTGAAAATTCATTGGCGATTTCGTAAATTGAAGTTTAGCAACCAGGCAGAAATTACGACCCAATTGAAGGTGCATACTTGTAAACAATTCATTTTCCTATTTTAACGCCCTAACCTCTAGTAAGTGGAGGATTTTGTTGTCGATATTAAGTTTTTATTAGATTTGTATTTGATTCCCTGACCCTCAATATCGCACGGATATCAAGTTGCACAGACATGCGTAGGAAAAACGTACATGAATACATTTGCGCCAAATTCGAATATTCATCACGAATACCTCTACTTATTTGCTTCTCTATTGATCATCTTTAAGTAACTACACTATTTGTAAGTCTATAAACATCAATGATTACCGCTATCGTACTGAAATTTTCCATTAACTCACCATATTAAACCAATGTTTACGGTATTATTTCCACAACTTGAGCAAATTGATAACTCTCCCTACCCTTTGCGATTTTCCTATCCTGACAAAATTATTTATGAATATTATTTAAGTAGTACATCCATTAATTTGGAGTATGTTTGCAACTTCTGCAATTGTGTTAAATGAATATTAATTTCTAATATTATGGTTACTATTTCAATCGGAAATGTCAATATTCGTCCCTCAGTAACAATAAAATAAGAGGTAATAGCTTAAGATATTGTCAAAAACATTCTTCCTTCTAACAACTTGGTTACAGATTTCACCCAAGTAACAGCATTTAATGCGCCAAGCGATACAGAATAGTCAGCAAATAATTCTCTCGATAGCAGATTACTATTACTATTATTGTTATTATTATTATTATTATTATTATCTCTTTATTCACAGCTTTCTGGAATTACAGTAATCACACAGATACATATCAAAGCATGATCACTTATTACTTACAAGTTAATAAATAGCGCTTACAGTATTTACACAGCATTTACACAACACAGTACATAGCACACAGTATTTACACAACATTTATAAAAATTAAGACCTTTGAATTGTATATAAAATTTTCAACAAATGTTTTATAAATCTGAACCCATAATTCTTCTAACCAAAGAACATGCATTAATTATTACCACTTTCTGCATGTTTATCAAAATATTTTTGTTTATATCCAGTTCTTCCACTGACTTTACAGTGACCTTTGGTACGATACCAGTTGCTGAGATTACAATAGGGATTGTCTTCGCATTTTCCAAGGACCATTTCTCCTTCACGACTTGGAGCAATTATTATTATTATTATTATTATTATTATTATTATTATTATTATTATTATTATTATTATTATTATTATCGAGATGGGTCTATGAAGGTATAAAGACTGTCTAATCCAAAATCACTTAGCATCATCATTCGTGCCACTCCACGACCAACGACAGCCAACCCGTGTACCGTTTTCTTTTGCCAACGATCAGGATTGCCAACCGAGCGGCAAGGCGGAGCCCGTTTCCGCCGAGACGGCCGGTCGCGGGGCGCGTGCGGGGTTGAAGCGCCTGGCACGGCGGCCGCAGTCGTCATCGCCGCCTCTCTATTAGACCTCTCACGTCCCCGCGCGCTTCCACACCTGCCGCCGCACGCCCGCCGCATACCTGAGCGCAGCGCAGCGGAGCCCTCTCGGAGGGTGGCGCCAGCGCCCGCGCGGGGGGCACAGTGGGCCGACCACGGAATAAAGAGCTGGATGGGCGGTGCTGCCTCTGGCTGAGGTGGCTCGCGGCATCGACTAACCTGTGGTCACGGGGTAAAAGTTCTCAAGTCAAATTTTGGCGAAATTGGGTTAAGTACTGAATCTACAAGTTAGGTGTCTATATTTTTGTAGTAAAACGAGCGAATTCAAATGTTGCCTCCTTAATGAGAAAAAAGCGTTGGGAAATAGCGTTGAGCACAGGAAAAAGCGTTGGTTCAATACTCTAATCTTTGATTTCTCCAAACTAAGATTTTTGACTTAAGAACTTTTATGCCATGACCACATGACCTGCAGTCACACAGTCACTGCAGTGATTCCGATCGGAAGGTCACCATCCAGCGGGGAAAAAGATCATCGCCACCTCCCGAGAAAAAAACACGCACAAGACTTACGGGACTAATGACCTGAGTAGTTAACGCGTCCGGAAACTCGAATCAATCCATCAATCGATCGGAAGGTCCTTGGGTTCGAGTTCCGACGGTGGCAGGATTTTCCGCAATAGCCAGATTGCTAGGTTGAGTCCTGTCGCTGCCTGGAGGAGAATTCTAGCGGCCGTCTGCTCTGGTTGGTAGTTTTCCATGGTTTCTCCGATCAACACTAGACGAATGACGAAGCATTACCCTAACAAACGAGACATGGAGCGCGCGCGGTCTTTCCTTCCTGAACCTTTAATTACACGCACTTACTCTTGCATGCATTACATTACTACACATGGGAGAGCAGTCGGGAGTTAGGAGCTTAATCCAGCTAGGGCGGTGCCCTGGTGTTGGGAGATACCTTGAATCCAGCTCCCTAAGGAGTAGATCTCCCTAGGGACTATCGGTGCCTCCTTCGGCACTTTGCGCAAAATGTGAGCTGTTCCAAATACAGCGATTTCTTGAAGTTCTCAGTCTTTTGAATTACCAGGGAGTTTAGACAAGCTCTTACACAAATTTTGTGGAACAAATCCCAGAGCTCCGATGATTATCATTACGACCTGTGCTTTTGCGCCTCACATTCGGCTGATCTCAATTTCCAAACTTTTGTATTTAAGACGTTTCTCTGCCTCCTTGGTAACGACGTTTTGACCGCGAGGTACAGCAACATCGACAAGGAAACACGATTTTTTCTCCAAATCCCAGATAACTATATCCGGTTTGTTTGCCGCTATCGTGCGATCAATTTGAATTTGTTGGTCGTACAATATCATACACAATCCAACAGACGTCGCCGGTTTTGGTGAGTGTTCGTACTACTTGGGGCATGTGTCTGGAACTTCGAGGGCGGTACAGATTTGCCAATGGAGGTAGCTACATACTCTGTCGTGTCTTTTCAAGTATTAGGTCTTTGCAAGGATTGGACAAGCTGAGACAATATGATCAATGGTTTCTTCTTGTTTCTGGCAAATGCGGCATTTATCATCTTGGGAAATTTTGAGACCCGCTTTATCATAATGTCGTGTTTTCAACGCCTGATCTTGGGCAGCTATTACAAGTGCTTCCGATTCTGGCTTCATTTTCCCCCTTTTAAGCCACATAAATGATTGATCTTTATTGATCTGTGCTCTGTCCATTCCTTTCAAATATTGTCCGTGGAGTGGTTTTTCTCTCCACGACTTCTTTAACATTTTCTGTGTCTCACATTTCATGTTAAGTAGCATCAGAAGTTCATTGTCTCTGTCATTCTGCGTGTCTTGCATAGTTTTCTTTGCAGTGCTTCTTGCTTCACTAACAATGCCACTGTTTCCCATTCTTCGGCGAGATTTTATGACCTATCTCATTAGAGGGTCATTTGGATGGCTGACTACATACTTTCCCATCCTGACTATTGCGTTGTGCCATGAGGCCTCAATTTGTCTGAGGCCTCTTCCTCCTTCCTTATGTGGCACATAGTCTATGTACATCAGCTCGGGGGTGGGCGATATAATGTATTGTTATCAGTTTTCTGGTTTTTCTATCCATGATGCGAATTTCTTGCTCAGTCCAGTCCACTAGTCCGAAACTGTATTCGGCTACAGGCACCGCCAAACTACCAATTGCAGATATTTTATTCCTGGAGTTCAGAGCGGACTGCAGGACTAGTCTCGCTCTTCTGTAATACTCCTTGCGAATTCTCTCTTTCAGTGTCGTTCGAGATGGTCTCACATTCTTCAATGACCAGATATTTGTAAGTTTTACCTGGCTCAAGATCTTGAATCACAGTGTGCGTATCAATTTCAATGTTCTCTGACGTGGTCATTTTGCCTCTTTTGAAGTTGACTTTTGCACATTTGTCAAGACCAAATTTCATGCAGATGTCAGTGCTAAAGTCATTCAGGACAGACAGCATTTGAGAGAGAATCGCTTCATTCTTAGCAAACACTTTAAGATCATTCATGTAAAGCAAATGTAATACTGGGCTTTCATCACCATGGAGCTTGTAACCAAAGCCAGATTGCGACAACTGTCTAGATTACTATTATTATTGTTATTATTGTTATTATTATTATTATTATTATTATTATTATTATTGATTGTAAAGTGTTGTCGCCCGGAGCGAGCCGCTCCAGGCGCCTTCAATTCGCTACGCCTCTTGTTGCCACATGTCCTTTTGTCCCTTTCCGACCCAGTGTGCGCCGCGGGAGTGGCGCTTCCCGCCGCCCCCCGCCGCATTCGCAGTCCGCGCCACCGCCGTCCGCGCGCCCGTAAATTCGGCGACGTCGCCATACCTACGTGACTCGGGCGGAATCCGCGGGCGTCGCGTCGCTCGAACATTCCCGGCATCCGACCTTGTCATATTTCGCCTCCCTCGAGTGGCGGGGGCCGTCGGCGGCCAGAAAGCCCGGGGTAATTTAGGTGGTGCACTGCGCATGCGTTCGCATCGGACGCAGGATCCGGTTGGCGCGTTGCTGACGGAGGGGAGGGGATGTTTTTTGCAAGCGGCGTCTGTCCCCTCTAGGAGGGCTTATGTAATTATGCACGCTATGCCTTCTTTCATCAAATCTGTGAATACGGGGTAAAAGTTCCTTAGTCAGCTTTTGGCGAAATTGGGTTAAGTACTGAAACTATAAGTTAAGTACCTATATTTTCTTTTAGTGAAACCACCAAATTCAAATGTTGCCTCCTTAACGAGAAAAAAGCGTTGGGAAATAGCGTTTAGCATAGGAAGAAGCGTTGACTCAATTATCTAACCGTTGTTTTATCCAAACTAAGATTTTTGTCTTAAGAACTTTTACCCTGTGACCACAGAAATGTTGATCTTGTTTCTCAGTAATTGCGCCTGTGAATCCGACTGTTTGTGGTCACCAGGCAGATGAAGCCTAAGAGTAAGCATAATCGGAAACAAAACAGTGTGTGTAAAAACGTGAAGTTGTTTAATCTTATTATTGAACCCAGAGCTGGCTCATCGTTTAAAGTGATGTTTTTGTGTAAATGTATTATATTTTCAATTTCTAAGTTAATCACACGAAAAGTTAATCCCAAAATCACTTTCACATTGGTGAAAGTGATTTTTTATACAATTTAGTATTATTTCTTCCACATATAAATGTACTGGTGTAGTTACATATTATTTGGTTTTGCAACAGGATTCACAAAATTCAATTTTATTCAGCGTCCTGTACCCCGAAGAGGGAAATCGTGAAACACATTAATTATAATTACAAATAGTGTTTCATGTAATCGGAGAAAGATGAGTAATGAATGTCATTGGAAATAGCATAAACCAACGGAAACCTAACATTATTCGCTTTTGCTCACCACCAATCCCGCAGGGAGTGAAGTGGATTTGCATTTCGAGTTCCGAGATGGTGATGCCATTTGCTTTTAACTAACCATTCGCATGCTAGTAATTTCTATCCAATTAACAGGCCTATGATTGGTTGATTTGGTGGAAATTATAATATCGTTTACAACTTACTTATTTGGCTCTCTCTTCGTGTGGAGGAGAATCGGAAACAATTTTTTTAAAAGTATTTGTATCATGGACACTTTTTTTCTGACAAGGCTTTCCAAATGGTCTGATTGTAAATGTTATTTTCCTACACTGTTTAAAAGTAATATGTCTTGTCAATAATACCACCAACTGGATTGAAATTAGGAACAAACAGGGGATAGATCTGTCATAAAATTTGTGATGCTGCTATGCCAGGTAAATACGAATACACAGTCCAGTCACACTAATGTGACAATGTCGGGGCAGCTGATCTCAGTGGAAAAATATTGAAAAGTGTTCATTCCATTACATAGATTAATTTAGCGGAGGTGTTTTTTGTAACTGCCCGTGAAAGTTTACGTAGTTGAAAGCAATTCGCAATTTTTGTCCACCTCAATTACATATAGATTAATTAATTTGATTTTTTTTAAAAAGTGACATTTCAGCCTTTAATTGATATATTGTTATCAATTAATGTCTTTAATTGATATATTACAATAAATTCTTACATAATTCCATTTTTTGACAAATCAAAGACACTTCCTCTCGGTCCTCGGCATTCCAGCCGCGGGTTGAATACGGTCACTCCATGAAAGGAACCACCCCTTCCATAACGTTGCGTATCACGCCACCTCCCCACACTCCGTCGCAACTGTCACTAATAACGCCGTCGTCACCAACTCCTCCTTCGGTCACCGGCACGAATTCCACGTCAACTCTATTCTCTTACCAATTCATCGTTCCGAAACGATGTGATTACCCCAGCAACCCCTCCAGCGTCGCTTGTCTCCGCACCATGAATTCTTCTACATGATCTCATTCTAACGTACTACGTTCTTTTCTAGTCATACCTTAACAGTCACCATTCCCATCAACGCAACACCCACCACGTTGTTGTTTACTGACCCCATCACCTTTAGATCTCCTGCTTTCCATTGTTTCATTCACAATGGTATCGCCTCCTGAACAATCGATTCGTCCCTGCTCCTGTGTTCAGACAGCCATTGTCACCAATCACAATTATTATTTGAAACCCTTTCCCAGCACCATTTCTACCTCTTCACCATCAAAATGAACATCTGCAGTTCTATCACAACCGCTTAGGCAACTCTCACCGTCCTTCCAACAACAATCCCAACAGACACCCGAGCCGCCGTCACCAACACCTGCAAAGGCGTTCGCCTCCTCCTGGAACCGCCTCGTTGAGACAACCGCCGCCAACGGCGCGCGCGTCTGCGGACGGGGTGTCGTCTTTTGTTAGCTGCTCTCCCCGCTTCGTAGCACCCGGTCGCGTGGGGCCGGCTCTCCTTTGGCCGGGTCCAGGGAATTCTCGAGTTGCCAGGCCGCTGGCGGCGCGGCACAGTGGCCATCAGTGGCGGCTGCTTCTTAAGGTCAGAAGGGCGGGGCCCTCCCCAGAAAAAACCCACCTCGGGAAGAGTTGCAGAAAGAATTAAACTTGCAATAAATCGACTCTGATTTGCGCATACCACCAGCGCGATTTTGAAGACGATTGTAGTTTTAAGTGCCGGATTATGCGAAAGAAAAATGTTTTTGGAATGGACAGCATTCTGGGCAATCGGGAGTCCGTCTATAACTGGTGCATGTGCATTGGAAGCTTGAGGAAGAGTGGGGGTACCAGGAGTTGGGTGGGGGCAGCGAGCACCTATTAAGGTTTTGTTCGGCAGAGTCTGCGCTATTAACGAAGCTAAGAACACCGACCTTTTCATTTTCATAAATTGCTATTTTGTTGGCTAGAAATATTTCTTTTTAAATCTCTTATTTTCGCGTGAGCACAATTGTATCTTCCGTTTTCAACGTAAAAGTTGTCTTAGACAAGGATTGAAATCCCGATACGTGCAAATCGCTTGTACGCTGCGTGCCATAGTTTTCCTCGTCCAAGAAGTCCTTTGAAGAGGTAAAAGGTTCGTGATAGCTCGGACAGTACTTGCCGGCCGCCGCTGGAGGCGATGTTTTTGCTTTAGGGGGCGTCCGGCGCGGATTACGCATTCCGCCGGCGTTCTCGGGCGCCGGATCCGTGTTGCGCTGCGCGGACAGGACTGGTCGCTGGCGGGCGGGTGGGTGGGCAGGATGGCTGGGGGGATGGCGGGTGGGTGGACGGGATGACTGGCGGGCGGGATGGCGGGATAGTGGTGGGGATAGCGGGGCGTGCGGGATGGGAGATGGCGGGGCAGGATGGGGGATGGCGGGTGAGCGGGTGGGTGGGATGGCTGGCGGGTGGGCGGGATGGCTGGGGGGATGGCGGGTGGGTGGGCGGGATGACTGGCGGGCGGGATGGCGGGATAGTGGTGGGGATAGCGGGCGTGCGGGATGGGAGATGGCGAGCAGGATGGTGGTTGGCGGACAGGATGGGGGATGGCGGGACGGGAGGGGAGGATGGGCGGGCGGAATGTGGGGAATGGCGGGCGGGAGGGATGGGGGATGGCGTGGGGATGGGGGGATGGTGTGAGAGTGGGTGGGATGGAAGGGTGGCGGGCGGGCGGACGGGATGGGGGGCGGGATGGCGGGCGGGCGAACGGGATGGGGGGATGGGGGGGCGGGCGGGCGGGATGGGCGGGCGGGCTGGCGGGATGGTGGTTTGGATGACGGGCAGGCGGGATGAGGGGATGGCGAGTGGGCGGGATGGCGGACGGGTGGGCGGGATGGCGGCGGGCACGATGACAGACGGGGGGACGGGCGGGGGGGATGGCAGACGGGTGGGCGGGCGAGCGGGCGGGCAGCCGCGTGGGCGACCGCGCCGCGCCGCGGATGGCTTCCGCTCCGAGGAGCGTGAAGGCGGCGGGCGCGGCGTCGCGGTGTGTTGCGGATTCGGACGCCGCCGCCGGGGGATTTACCGCGGGCGCTCTCGGTATGCAAGGAGCGGAACGAGCGGGATCGCGCGCACGTTGCACGTGCTCCACGTTGCCCCACGTGCGGTTTTGTGATGAACACGCAGCCGTTAATCTTGGACAAGGCTTATTTATGTCGGTTGTCGTCCTTTATTTCGACGAGTCTCTGCAGAATCTTTTGCCAAATTAAATTTATTATATAATGCACTTTTGTATAGTACAATTACTTGTAGAAGAAATCTTTGATCCCGGTAAATAAAATGATACGTCATGAAAATTTAATTTTACTGAAGAAAAAAAACTGAAACTTTCAGTTGAAAGATGTTTTTTGCTTTCCTATATACTTAGGTTTTCATGACTTACCAACTTGTTCTCCGGGATCAAAGAAATATTGACCATTTGGAATGACAAAGCACCAACTGTCAAAATCGAAGAAAATGAATTGTTGGTGTGATAAGGTTCTATCTGACATTTGCTATAAGTATAACAATCACGCTGCATTCTGCCCGCAATTAGCTACTGTACATATTATTTCTTTAGGTGTCTGAATAGGTTAAGTGATGAAACTATGTCATTCATTTTCCTGAAACGACTCAGAATTGTAGTAGAAATCTAATAATACCAAAATCTTAGTTTACTGAAAGATTGGTTATTTAAAAGCACAACACTTTTGAAGAATAAATTTATTACAATTCATAGAAATATTATAATTTAATATAACTTATATTCGAGTAAATAATTGTATTATTATTTAGAAATATTGCTGAAAATTAATTTGATTAATTGATCAGCATATTTTAATATCATTATGCTAAATCTGGATACTAAAAAAGTGTGTAGTTTTGATATAATTAAATAAAAAATATTCCCTATCGGTACTTAAAGTGGAGGCGTGAAATTGTATGCCATTCCATTGTTTAGAGCAGATGGATTATTTCGTATTTTCGGCATGGAGGTATTTCATTTTTCTGCGCGTTCTGCATTTAGAGTATTGCCTGGACTGTCGCGTTTCCATTACCAAGCATGGACAATTCAATCGGCGTGCGTCGCTTTTACAGTGTACGTCATTTAGAGTTTAAACGCATGGCCTCATTCTACTTTTTCATTCGAACTATAACGCTCACGTCACGGGAGAGCTGATTGAATTCTAAATGTTTTCACTCTTTTGAGAGAAGTGTGAAATATTCGCGCAAAACGTACACAATTTTATATTTTTCAGATACTTCTGAAGCAAACTCTGCCAGCGGTTTGGCATAAAATCGTGCTGTTGGAACGATTTCTGAACGCGTCCGCGGAAGATATAATTTAGTACCTAGTTCAAGTATTATGACAGACATACAATAAACTTTCCAGGATTAGAGTGTGGATGTGATGAGGTGTTGTTTGCCGATGTTGCGTTATTTTACCGGAAGCCCGGGCAATCTGAATCAGTTTTGATGTCCGTTTTCCTGCGCGCAGAAAAAGATAGGCGTGTTGGTTGCATTAATTTTTAAACAAGAGCATGTCGGCAAATTGATTTACGCACACAGCCGCCCCACGTCGATATTTTGTGCGAGCCAGTGCACGTGCGTTGGCCGCCATTTTGCCCCTCCCCCTTCACGTCCCCCCCACCCTGCTTCCTTCACTGTACTCCGGCCTAGAGGACGCGCAACTCTCAACATGAGGGCTAGTGCAGGCGAGCCGGCAATAATACATGCCAAATCATGCTCGCCGCACGGCAAAACCCCTTTACGCTCATTTAAATTATCATTGATTAGGGACGAGCTGGCGAAACGCTAGACTCATTACGAATTCTGTAATTTTAATGAGACTCTGGCATTAGCGTACGTGTTACTGAGCGTGGGATGGAGAGGGAAGGGGAGGGGAGACGAGTTCGGGTGTAAGGTGGGATGGGGAGTAGCGTGTAGAGGGGAAATAGTAAACGACACAATGCGAGAATGGACGATCAAATGTTGGTGAATAGAAATTGAAAAAAAAACGGTTAGCTGATTAGGCGAGAAAAATGGCAAGAGTAGACGCAACAGTAAAATGGAGAATTACAGGAGACAGATTTCACGATTGAAATATTGTGTAGTAGAAGAATAATGTGGCAAAATATTATGAAAACCCGCTTGACGCACTGTCAGAGCTTATTGGAAACACCCACAATTCGTCGTCACATTGTCCACGAATTTAATTTAATTTTCTTTATAGATGGTTTTAGATTACAATACCATTGTCGACTATTTGTACGACTCATCTCAAATTTAAATGCTTATAGAAAACGAAAAGAGACTGTCAAACAAGTTTCCTTTAACCCCCAGCTTTCCAGTTGATAAAATAGTGATATTTATACTGAATGAGCCTCCTTAACATTTTAAAATTAAAAAATATGTGAGACTACATATATTTTATATGTATATTATCATTCTATTATAATTCTGAAGTCTTTGTAAACAAAATTGCAATTAATGCGAAATTCGGTTTATTTCAGTACGCTTTATTTGAATGACATTTTGCCAACGTTCATGCTCACATTTGGAGCAAAAAGATCGCAGTTTCCTTTGTGAGTCCTAATAATAATTCTCTCTTAAAAAAGTATGAGAAAAATTAAGTTGTCTGCAAGACGAAAATCGTTCCGCTAGTTGACGGGAAGACGGCAAAGTCGGGTGAAGTTGTGACGTCCTCATAACGAATAAAGCTGCCGGACGGCCTGTCCGCTCGCTGCAACTTCGTACCGAAAGGGCACGTTCGATATTGGATCCGAACCTATCAGCGGGGAAGATGCTCCTTCCAGCTTAACGATCCGCGCAGCATTGTAAATTACGGGAAGTATATGGGGCGGAAGGAAAAGGATAACAGGCACGCAGAAGACTTTGCAGAGAGACCTCCGTGAACCAAGGGAAATATCGATAGGCGTCGTGAACCTTCACGGTTATATGCAATTTTGAATCTCGAAATCGAGAAGAACAACTTTATTTTAAACCAGATTTCATATTAAACTACAGAGAAGTGAACATTCAATGAATACATTAAAAGTCTGGTACAGCTTTCACCGTCAATAATATAGAATATTGACGATCAAGAAGATAAAAATAGAATAAAAGCTATTATTTTTAATTAATTTCGTAACTAACATTTCATTATTATAAATGTAACATAATTATACATGTAAATACTACGTATTATTATTATTATTATTATTATTATTATTATTATTGTTATATCCGCGTTTGCATCATTAATAGACATTTCTCTGGATTGCTCAAATGAATGTGATGTCTGCTGTAAAGTCAATCACGTATACTTTGTAATTATTTAGAACATAATATCATCGATAGAAAGTTCAGAAATTCGTACGAGAACATAATACGAAAGTTTCCCCAACCGAACTTTAATGTCAAGAATGTGTTCTCTCCTGTTCCCAAGCAGTTCTTGTAAATACTAGGACTGCGAAAATTTAAATAAAACAAAATTCCATCATCGATAGAAAATCACTTGACCAATTACACGTACGCAATTCGATACATGTGCTCTCTCCTTTACTTCTTCTCAAATCTGTTTTCTGTGTAAAAAAAATATTTAGAATGGTAATTTACTCATAAAACCTTTTCGTAGACGTTCTCTTCGGGTTCGTGTTTACTTCTCAGCTCCAACATAAACTGGACAGTGTTATGCATCAACCGGCTAAGCGCCATTTTTGAAAAAAAATTAGATATGGACGCCATCAGTTGCATTGGACCATGTTCTAAGTGTACGCAAAATTTTGGCGCCAAATCTGTAAAAATAGCCTTATAATTAATGAAAAATGTAAACGCCATCAGTCACATCAGGGATTTTGTTTCGCAAAAACCAGCTGTAAAAGTAGATCGTCAAATCTGCTGTTCTTAATTTCACATGATGCAGGTAAGCGCCAGATATTACACTGTTTGTGTAGTTTGGCGTGTCAATGAATGAAACACTTAAATTACAGTTTTTAGAGCTGAAAATGTAATAAAACGTTTGAACACGATTATCTCAAAACTTGTATGATGTTGCATAGCCGGTTGAGGCATAACACCGTCCATCTAATCTTCAACTACATCCACGAAGTTAAGGTCTAAGCAGCGACGAGGGTCTGCGGTAGTGTGGCGCGTTATAGCAGCGTGCCTGTAAGCGGACGAGCGCGTCGCGTATTTCGAGAATCTCTCTCGCCATGATTCCATTTGCGCCGCGCCGCTTTTCCAATCACTCCTGCAGAGCGCGCGCCCTCCGCCCGCGCGCCTCTAACGACCGCGAAACAAAGATGAGAAGGAAGCCTGAGACGCGAAAGAGTAGATTGAATTGCTTCTGCGGGGAAAGGACGGCGGTTGGGTTACGAGAGAGCTTGGAAAGGTAGCTTCTATACCGAATATGTCGAGGGTTTTACTTTGTGATGGACGCTCGAGGCTTCGTGATGATTCAGTGGAAGATGGAATGAAGCCAGAAAAATGATAATGGACAGTAGTGCAGAAAAGATAAAAGAGAAACATAGGTTTACCACATCGTTCATGAAAGTGATAGTGAACGTACATGATACTTTTTTTCCCACATCCTGCTTTTTCTATCCTTCTAGTGATGTTGGTCATCCAGACTCTAAGGTCCATTCAAATGAAAGATTTTTGTTTTCAGATAAATGTTTGTGTAAACCTTTTTGGAAAAACAATAAATACTTAAATGTAAGTATTTTATCTATTAGGGAAAAAAAAATATTTCTGATGTATGGCGCTGCATTGACAGTTGTCGACATTAATATATATATATATATATATATATATATATATATATATATATATATATATTGAAGAGATCCAAAACTTCAAGAAGCAGCATCCTTAGGAAGAAAATTTTATTCGTGAAAATCAAATTATCCAACAGCCTTTTAATAGAATAACTTCACAGATAATTGATTTAATTAAAAGAGCTTCCATTATAAACTTTTCAATCAGGATATTTTGTAAATTATTTCTTCACAGAGGTAATCACAAAATATTCTTATTTACAAACCCAGATCCACCGTTAAGCTTAAACATATCTCCAATAGGGGCCGTCCATAAATTACGTAACGCAAATTTCGAGTATTTTCAATACCCCCATCCCCCTTGTAACGCACTTCCCTACCTCTATGCAACGCAGTGTAACGTTGCTCAGAGCTCACCCCCTTAAGCGTTACGTAATTTATGGATGACCCCTTACCTCTTCCAAGTCTCAATCGTAAACGTGTCAGATCCGCACGCACGAATACGCGAATCCCCTCCTTCAGCCCGAATGTGCGCTTAATAAATATAAAGACTGTTCATCGCTGAAGGTGATCGCCGTCCTAGATTCACGTAGGCGTGCCAGTGGGGTCGAGCGGCGGAGGGTGGGTGGGTGGGTGGCTGCTCCGAGGTGCATCGCGTTGAGCGGGGCGACGGGCCCGGCGGGTTGCGCGGCGAGAGGCTGCGGCGGTCGCTCGCTCGCTCATGATCGATGGAGACGAGGCCGCCGCCGTCACCATGGCGACGGCGCCGCGCGCTGCCGCCGCCGCCACCGCCACCGCCGCCGCCGCTTCGTCGCCGAGATGGAGAGAGGCGAGTTCAAAGGCGGGCGCATACCGCGGGCGCAGCCGGCCCGCGAGACGCGAGGGCACGCCGCCGCCGCCGCCGCCTCGAGGGGGCGTGGCGCGGAGGGGCGGGGCGGGGTGATGGCCTGCGGCGGGCAGGCACGCCCCGGTAGCGTCGCACCCGCTCCCACGTGACCCTACCCCCACCCCCTCGCGGACCCCTTTGCCTCGGCTAGGGCCGCGCGGCGCGTCGGATCCGAAAGGCTCTTTTGTGTCGGGGCTGCAGCTGTACTCGAGTTGGTGATGAACGAGTTCAAGTTCGAGCCCCCCCCCCCCTGCTCCCCCTTGTCAACACGCCCCCCACTCCGGGGGCGGGGGCGGGGAGGCGCTGACTTTTCATGAGGGACGCGGATCGCCAACTTTATATTTTGAATATTCAAAAACTTAGAACAATTCATTCACGAGATTCTAAGACCGCGGCAGCGGACGGCGGCGGCGGCGGAACTGCGGTGGTGCCGCTCTGCGAAAGCGGGGGCGGAGGCGATGGCGGAGGGGGACGGAGCGGGGTGGAGCGGAGAAGGGCGGATTGGGTCGGGACGGAGAGGAGCGGTGCGGAGCGGTGCGGAGCGGGGTGCAGCGGGGCAGACCGAGCCGGAGCGGCCGGAGCGGGGCGAAGCGGGGCGGGCCGGATCGGGGTGGAGCTAGGCGAAGAAAGGCGGAGCCGTCGGAGCTGAGCGGGGAGGAGCTGGGCGGGGCGGAGCTGAGCGGAATGGGCGGAGCGGGGCGGCGGGGAGTGTGAAATGGCGACGGCGATGGGGCAAGCCAAGCGTGAGGTTGGCGCCGGCGGGCGAAACGATCGCGAAGGCGGCGCAGAACCGAATGGAAGCGTCGGCCCGAGGCCGCGGGCGGGAGTCGGCGCCGACGTGTGGGGGTGGGGGCGGATGCCCCGTGTGAGCTAAGCTCTCGGCGGCGGGCGGCGCCGCGTGGGGAAGTGCCATTATTGTTTCGGGCGAGCGAGGCCCGAAGAGGAGGGCGCGCTGCAGGAGCGCTCTTGACTGCTGACTCGTTAGCAGGGTTCCGTCCTCGCGCTCCCTCCCCCTCCCCCGCCCCGTGCAGGCGGCGCCCGCGGCGGCGCTCCCCTCCGCAGCCCTTTGAATCATTGCGCTCGTGAGGTCGACCGCGCTGCTGCTGTACGTAATCTCCGCATACCCGTTGCTTGGTACACCAGGAATGTCGATGCCAACTTCGTGGAACATGTGCTATTGCTCCACATGATATTCTCACACGTGTGAGAATCTCACTCACCACATGTATTCTCATCGCTGGCGAGTTTGATAATTTTGTAATTATTATGTATTTCGACAATAATTCCAATATCACTTATTTATGTGCAACTCTTGCATGCCAACTGATGCATTTAAAAACAGTCTCGTTTCCGGTTCCATTTCCCGTGAAAAAGCCCAAATTGTCAGTCAGCTGGATTAACTCCAGAAATATTGTTTTTAATGAAACAGCACATAATTTGTTTGATCAACAATTCTTTTGTTCTAAAACTGGTAGTTGGCTCTTCGCTTGTTTCCTATACAAAGAGAAGGAAAGGGGTCTTAAGATATTCAGTTAAGAATTATTAGAAATTAAAATGACATAATGAATAATCGGGAGATTAGGAGAGTAGTTTAGCGATGTGTGACCGTTACATTTTAGAAAATCTGTCCTAGGAAGAATTGTAAATTGTGACTTTCTGTTTGTAAGTAGTTAGTCCCTCTGCTTCATCGATCTCAATTACGTATTAATGAATCATTCTCCTCTTTATGTGAGTACTTAACACTTTTGTTTGTAACCATCTGATCACTGAGTAAATCAATAATGAAACCAACGCACAGTTTCTAACAATGCTATTTTTGTTCCAACAAATATAAATTTGTACTTGAACGAGATTGTGAATTATTTTGAAGTTTCATTAGCATATTAACACTCATGTCTTCAAATAGGTATTTAATTTATGTGATTAATGTGCCAAAAAGTGTAATTTTAAAAGACTTCTTTAAATTACTATTACTGTCATTATTCACAAACATCCAGTATTTACATCACGCTTGTAATTGCATTTCCACCATCCAATACTGTAATTTGTTGACTGTCAAGCAAATTATTTGTTCGCAAATAGGGTTTTATTGAAAAGTTAACGGAGCACGTTCCCATCGACTCTAATGCAATCACGTGCACCCTAATGAAAAGCAAATCTCTTTACCTGTTTTCTGTGGCGATTGCGCCGGCGAGAGTCGCGAAGCGATGGCGAGCGGCGGCTCGTTGCCATCGCATTCCACCTCCGCACACAGCTGAACGCGAGTGGCTCTCCGTCAGTGAGTAACGCAGTTACCGCGGCCACGCCGCACCTGCGCGACAGTTAATAATCGATTTTTATTGCAACCCTGCCCAGCTGTTGGCACCGACGTTTCCGCGCAATAGCTTCAATAACGCTCGATCGCTCTCGGGCCCTGCGTGGTGGGACAGGAAGCGAATTGACCGACTCCGCAGTGGTGGTCGATGAGTCATTTGATCTCGCTGAGCGGAAACGGTGCTTTGAGGTTTATGTTGCAGCTAGAGTTGATTAGCCTTGCCATAACCGTAAACGAAAAACTGGGAAAGGGAATGTCTCATAAATGTCAATTAGTGTTTTCCTGGGTATGTTTAAATGATACTTAAGAAATAGAGAAAATAAGTGACAAGCCCGATTAACTTGAGTCAATATTTCGCCTAGTAATACCCGATCTTTTCGTTTATGATTATTGTAACAATTTCTCAACATTTCTGAAAAAATTTCAATGATAATGTTCTGCCCCTTTAGTGGTACGATAAGAAATCGCATACGAACGAAATTAAAAACAATCTAGAGTTACTACAGAACTGCAATTACTTCTCGTATAATTAAGTTTCCTATTCTTTTGTTTTTGGAGTAGCGTTTTGGTTTTTTCCATCTTTCCAGCTGCTATGTACCGGCGCCTAATCGACAACCTCTCGCGGTAGCTACGGCCCCTATGGGCACATGGAAAATGAATACCTTGGCGGTCCACGAATGTCTCCTACATTCTATCACAGCTCTTGTAGCTTTATGTATTTTCCTATGGAATCCCTGGAAATCATCTCGGTGCTTGAACTATTGTTAAGAGTATAGGGATCCACCTCCTTACACAGGCTACTAGCACTCAGTTGCTTCTCAGGATCAAGAGATTATGGAAGGGTTAGAATTTATGTGAAATGCACGAGGAAATCGGAATGCCCCCCATCCCACAAACACAACTTAGAACACTCATGTTCTTCGTTGTTTTCGAACCCACAGCCTTCGAGCTCATTAGCCCTACTCTCCGAAGCCTTTCACTCTCAAGGTCGAATCACCTTACCGTACGTTTTGTAAACGTGAAACTAAAATTGAACTTTTTGATGCTTAAGCGACTTTTAATGTGGTTTGAAGAATTGTATGTATGCATTTGCATGATTTTGACAGAAACAGTTTCCATTGCAACACAAAGTTATTTTAGCCTCAAAAACTATCAATATAGCACTGAGTAATAAAGAATTTCCTCAATATTAACTAAATTTACAGAAAATATTGCAGAACGTAATATGTGCAGTATTTATCAATTAACAGAATGGTTATTTTCGAGCATTATTTCTATTACGGAAAGTGTGCTTTATCAAATACCACGTACATTTTCTTAATTCTTTTGTACTTCAAATAATAGAAGAAGAACGTAAGAACTTCCAGAACATAAAAGAAGAGTAAAACTTAGTTTTAAATGCAAATTTTCATTGGAACATTTGGAGCCATTTTTGAGAAATCTCTTTGGAGCGTTTCTCAAAATGCAAAATGTTGAGCTTCCTTTCAGAGAAACAAACTTTTGAGTTTCTGAGAATCTTCATAAGAAATCATATTAAGCACTTGCTCTCTGAAATTAAGTAATGTATAAAGAAAGTCAAAAAATTATTTTTGTGTAATGTTTGAAAATAAAAGAAGCACATCAAAATGACGTTTATCTCAGGTTACTAAGTGAGTTTTGCTCAATCAATAGAAAAAAGTTTTTTTTAATTAGTGCCACTTTTTGAGAAAATCTTGTTTTTAAAATTGTCCATAGAGTAGACTCCGGTTATAGTGAACTCGGATATAGTGAACCCTGAGTTATTGTGGTCACTGGTCCCGTTTCACTTACATTACACATAAGCATAAGAAGAATCAGTTGTAGTGAACCTGAACTTGGCTATAGTGAACGTAGTAAACAGAATGCCCTGGAAATTAATTCCCTCCTGAAAAAAGTATGTCGCCCCAGTGCCACAAATTCCAACACCAGGCGGCTTGAAAACTATACATGACGTTAATTAAATAACAAATTCTGGAGGACACAGTTTATTTGAGGAATAAAATCTGTAACTTCAATAATGTAGGGGGTTGAAAAATTGGAAACTTTGGAACTTCCCAAAATTCAGGGTTAACAGTGAAATGGGTATTATGTCACATTCAAAAGTGTTTTTTACTCTTCTTAAAATAATTTAAAGAAAAACAGGAGGCATTTTTGAGAAAAGTTTGGAAATATCCCCGGAAATTCATATAATGTATCCCTAAAATTCAAAGAATTACCTTCGTATTCGCAGGACATCTGGGAACAGATATTGAAAAGTGCTACGTATAGTTTAGGCGTTAAAGTTGTTTACAGACGGAGAGACACAAAAATATATAGGCAGGGAGATAGGCAGACAGGAAGACAGACAGATGTTTTGAAAAAAAAAAAAACATTGTTTTTTGTTATCAGGGGATCATAAAAACTCGTATTTCACGTTCTAAATTCTCGTTATTTTCTTTTAATCACGTTAATGTTACTGTACTTTCCTTTAATATTTGATAACTTTACTAGCACCAAGGACAACACATTATTCAGTTTTAAAAAATTCATGTGGAGTTTTTTTTATGAACTACGCGCTCGAACAATCTGTTTCAGAACACTTGCCTCTCGCACGCGCTAATGCACCCGGACCGAAAACGTGGGTAATTGGTAGCAGTCAGCATAATGAGGTATTATACGGCGTGCGGATTACAAATTAATCTGTAATGTATGCGCCGAGTGTCGTGCCGCCGGGCGGCGCGGTGCCGAGCGCGTGGAACCGCCGCCATTTCGTCCCCGCTTTGCCACCCCCGCGCTTTCGTCAAATGGCCGCGCGTCACGAGATGGCCCCTGCCCTCACCCCGCCCCCTCGGGCGCAGCGCCGTCCGACAATTGAACAATGCGTCCGCAGTCAAGTGCCTGCGGCGGCGAGCAGGTGGCGCGGGAGGGCAGCGCACGAGTCGCCTCAACCCCTGTTTTCATCCTCTGTTGATTCAATGGCGTCGTTGATACACTGTACCAGTGTTGTCAAAGTCGATGCCACGAGCGGGAATCCATGGCGGGAGTGCCACGACGAAATCGCCCCTCCATGCAGCTCATTACCCCGCCACCAGAGACAACGCCATCCCTATTGTAAAACGGCGGGGTTACTAATAGTTCCTTTCCCGACGCTAGTTGCGCAGAGAAGCTCGTGGCATGCTACGGTGCCACGACGCGTGTCACTGCCACCAGCAGAAGACCTTGACACCACTAAACTATATTTTGCCATGAACTATACTCCGATTTAAACATAGTTGTACTTTAGCTGGAAGAAGAGCTTCGTTAGGACTTAAATTTTTGGTATTGTAGCCCCTGATTGGATGAAAATGTCCCCCTCTACTTCCAGCTCGTGACCTTGAAGTTTAGCTAAGTTTGAATCGGAGTATAGAGCTCTAATCTGCAAGAAACTCTGCCTTCGTCTTTAATATGTTGGAAAAATTGTTGATGGAATACGAATAAAATATCCGTCCTCTGAATTTTTAATTTATGTCCATGGTAATGTTTGATCAAAATAATTTTTTAATTCGTGCGTATTGAAGCAACGAAACTCAATATTTCCAACAACGTCCCGTGTGCCAGATGCTGTTATTTGAAAAAATGTATTGTTGACGCGTCTTTCGTAGTTTCCAATATTAATATTTTATGTGAGAAATGACAAGTATATGTGTCTATAAATATAAAACTCTTCAAAATAAAATTATAAACACATAATGTTGAACATATATTGCAACAGAAAATAACCACTTTTGAATAATTGATTCATTCACGAAACGTGATGAATCATGTTATATTAACTTATTTTGTTTAAGTATTTGCCTTCATTGGAAAAAATAAGAATTTTGAGTTGGAGCTAACGTCTACTGCATTTTGATCTGATATATTATATATTATACTGACCTCAGGTTAGATTAATTTCTATTATATTTTAATGAAAGTTCGATATCGAGGTGACGGGGCTCCAACACTCATAGAGAAAATGGTGTGTGTGTTTGTGTTTGTGTGTGTGTCTGTGTGTGTGTGTGTGAGGGAGAGAGAGAGAGAGAGAGAGAGAGAGAGAGAGAGAGAGAGAGAGAGTAGTGACATGTGTATTATGTATTCGAATGATTCTGTTCGTATTCGAAAGATTATGTTATCGTGGTCTATCAATAAGAAACACTATGTGATTTTCGTCCACATTCAGGGAGTGTTGTTTTCAAATACCTCTTATTTTGTTTCATAGTTTTATTTGGTGTTATCGTACGGGAATATGAATTGCTCTTTTATCGTACGGGAAAAAGGCACCTAACAGATGAATGTTTCAAGTCATTACTATCGAAAATGACAGAGATTTTCAACCAATCGTTGATGAGATTTTAATTAAATTTTTTTTTAGTTTGTGATTAAAATATTTTATTAATAATTCATTATTTTTCTAAAGACTTGGCTCATCTAAATCAACAAACCAAAAAATTAACGAATGTACCGAATTACTTATTTATTGCTGAAGGTAAAGAAAGACGAAAAGCTATGACTACGAAATTCATTAAAATATTAATTTGAGACATTGTTCTATTCTAAAATTTATATTACGTTTTATAAATGATTATTGTGAATTGCATTGTCATTATCATTATTATTATTATTATTATAATCATCATTATTATTAAATTTATTATTATAGACTAATTTACATAAAATAACAAGTATTTCGTTTTATAAAAGCTTGTATTTAAGTACTTGAAGGGCATTGAGATCCCTTTCCAAGACAAAGCAACCCAATATTAATGTTTATTGAACTACGTATAACAAAATTACTGTTCTAAAACATTACTGCAATAAAAAGGCGAGTAAGTACTGATATTTTTACGAAGAAGACACCATCAAATATTGCATTGCAGTTACCTGTTTCTTTTTTCTTTACATTTTACTCAGTGTTCAGTCTCACGCACAGTGCATTTAACTAATTTTTGGCACAAAACCGAGCGTACCTTTTGCAGCCTTTTTTACACTCGCTGCTTCATTCCGCACAGCGAACAAAGAGAAAAGGGACCGCAATATAGCAACTCACTCGCACTGCTCTCAATTGGCCCTACGAGGAAGACAGCGGAGAGGTGCTCCCTCCAAGGGCAGCGGCGACGGCGACGGCGGCGGAGGTGAAAAATAGGACGGCGACGTGCTGAGAACGGAGGTTGTGGGAAGTTGCCGGTGGAGGCTTTGGAGGTGGTGGTGGGGGTGGAAACTAGGACGGAGGCTGTGGGAGCGACGTGAAGTTGCCGGTGGACGCTTGAGAGTTGGTGGTGGGGGTGGATACTAGGACGGAGGCTGTGGGAGCGACGTGAAGTTGCCGGTGGACGCTTGAGAGTTGGTGGTGGGGGTGGATACTAGGACGGAGGCTGTGGGAGCGACGTGAAGTTGCCGGTGGACGCTTGAGAGTTGGTGGTGGGGGTGGATACTAGGACGGAGGCTGTGGGAGCGACGTGAAGTTGCCGGCGGACGCTTGAGAGTTGGTGGTGGGGGAGGATACTAGGACGGAGGCTGTGAGAGCGACGTGAAGTTGCCGGTGGAGGTTTAGGAGGTGGTGGGGGGGGGTGGAAACTAGGACGGAGGCTGTGGGAGCGACGTGAAGTTGCCAGTGGACGTTTGAGAGTTGGTGGTGGGAGTGGATACTAGGACGGAGGCTGTGGGAGCGACGTGAAGTTGCCGGTGGACGCTTGAGAGTTGGTGGTGGGGGTGGATACTAGGACGGAGGCTGTGGGAGCGACGTGAAGTTGCCGGTGGACGCTTGAGAGTTGGTGGTGGGGGTGGATACTAGGACGGAGGCTGTGGGAGCGACGTGAAGTTGCCGGTGGACGCTTGAGAGTTGGTGGTGGGGGAGGATACTAGGACGGAGGCTGTGAGAGCGACGTGAAGTTGCCGGTGGAGGTTTAGGAGGTGGTGGGGGGGGGTGGAAACTAGGACGGAGGCTGTGGGAGCGACGTGAAGTTGCCAGTGGACGTTTGAGAGTTGGTGGTGGGAGTGGATACTAGGACGGAGGCTGTGGGAGCGACGTGAAGTTGCCGGCGGAGGCTTGGGAGGTGGCAGCGAGGGTGGGAAGGGATATTGCGATGGAGCGGGAGAAGGGAGCGGATGGTGGCGTGGGACAAGGGGTTGGGTGGGGAAATGGTAGCTAGGGTAGTGCATGGGGAATGGATGGGAGGTGGTAAGGTGATCGTGTCACGTGGGAGGTTCGGATGAGGCTGGGGCCGACGGGAGCAGGGCGTGAACTAGAGCTGAGGTGGGGACGAAGGTGGTCGGCAGGGCGGAGGTAGGGGTGGAAAGTGAAGACGGGGTAGGGGCGAGGACGGGGCAGAGGAACTACCGTGAAGACGGGCGGCGAGGGCGGGAGCGGCGGCGGGTCGCCGCACGAGCGAAGTTCGTAGGACGCGCCGCCAAGTTGGTTCGGCTTAACTCGGCGCCGCGAATTCAAGACAAACACGCGGCGCGGCGGGAAAAGACCCCCCTCCCTCGAGGAGCTCGTGCGCTCGCCCTGGCGGCGGCGGAAAAAGCAGCTCCACCGGCGCGGGGCCACAGCACGCGCGGCTGCGCGGGATGGAACGCTTTGCTAATGGGCGTGGCCGCGCCCGTTCGGGTGCCGGCTTAACTACAAGAAATCTCAGTCAATGCTTATTTTGCGCGTTTAATGTATATTCTTTGTGCAAAATGAACAAATACTGATGAACATCGAATAGAATACCACAGGTAAACGTTATATTAAGATAAAGCTGGAAAATTGTAATTTAGAAATCATAAAAGTGTGGTGATTGTGACGTTACGACAGTAATATCAATGTTAGATGCGGTTGAAGAGTAGCCTAGAATACAACCGATTATTGCTGCTACAGAACAGGCGAAAATCATAATGTGGATACAATGAAAATGAAGGCCCTGCAAAGTGGATTACAGATTCCTACGAAATTAGGCGGTGAGCACATAGTTTACAGGAATGAGGTTAATGGCAATAATACCTTTATCAGAAATAGTTCTCCGATCGATATGTGATGTGAAGCGGCAATGTTATATCGGGATCTTAGGGAAATGGGAGGGAAACGAGTACGTAAACTCTGGCATTATGTAGCCAAGCGAAAAACAGAAGTACAGAACGCTTTTTGTTGCCAAAATGAAGCTCGATTATTGAGACACATTGCGTTGCGTAGTAGTTACTTTTACTCTGATAGGAACAATTTTACTTTCACTTTTGATGCCATTAAAAATGATTCAACGTCTTTATAAGGTATTGAGAGTTGTCCGGGAAAATACGGTACTTTTCGTATGACGATAGCAGTAAAAATAATCGGTGGAAAGTATTGCTTGCTGCAAAAGTTTATTTCTGATCTTTATATGATGGCAGATAACTGTATAGGCAGACGTAAGAAGAAAGCTGTTTTTTTACTTTCGTACTGGGACAAGCAAGCGAAGAAAGCAGAATGAATAGTACGCCATTGTCGTAGCAGTATCAGTAACTTCATTTTGAAGGAGTTCTTGAACAAAAAACAAACTGGTAATCGGAGTAACGTCAATACAAATAAGCACTGGATCTGGATAAATTGGATATGCGGTTATCATATAAAATGTTTAGAAGTATTTTGAAAATGAAATCTAAACGTTTTTCATGATTTTTCTCTCTCCTACTTTCACCAGATAAGTCTATCATAACGAAGACTGATGAAATAATGAAAGATATCAGTGACAGATAATTTTCACCACGAAGTCACTGATCCTATTCAGACAATAAGGTAGCATACAGTACTCCTGTAATTGTAAGTCTCAGTTTTATGTCGCCACAACAACTCGGATAGTGCCGGCTTTCGCCTGTCAAACCATATCTGAATGTCGCTGCGTCGCAGTTGTGACGACGCCAGCGGCGAGCGCTGCGGTGAAGCGCCGGAGACAGAGGCAGGAAAGGCGTCGGGGGCGACGAGGGGTCATCAGTATGCGCTGCAAGGCGCTGCGCCGCTTCCCCCCCCCCCCTCAGCCACTCCGCCGCCGCCCACGCCAACAACGCAGCCGCAGCCCCCCAACGCTGGCGCCTCCGTCTCCTCCAACACCACAGCCGCCTTCGCTGCCTCCGCTGCCTCCGCCGTCCCTGCCGCCACCGCCGCCGCCACCGCCGCCGGCACTGCCGCCGCCACCGCCGCCGCCTCCGCCGCCACCGCCGCCACCGCTACGGCCATCGCCACCGCCACCGCCGCCGCCTCCGTCGCCACCGCCGCCACCTCCGCCGCCGCCGCCGCCACCTCCACCAACAACGGAGCCTCAGCCCCTCAGTGCTGTCGCCCCCAACGCTGTCCCTCCAACAGCACCGCCGCCTTCGCTGATTCCGACATTGTCTTCACCACCAGTGTTTGATTCATCCACTGGCATATCCGTAACATCATCAACGCCGTAACGCCAAACCCTGCAAATACCACCTCTATTTTCACAAGTGCTGCTCTCTCCTTCCCCTTCCTCATCTCCCCCGCCGCCGCACCGCCGGACGCTGCCCCAACGCCCACGCTCCCACCGCAATTAACAGGCCCGAAGCCACCACATCCACAACGCCATCTCGCCCACCACAACCTCCTCATCCTCCCCAACGACTGCTGGTACCAACTCCACCCGCTATCACCACCTCCGCCGCCGCTTTCAACACCGATGTCCTCTTCGCTGATTCTGCCTCCATCATTGCCTGTATTTTCGACTCCACCCCTGGCGCCGTTTCAACCAACGCCGCCAGCACCGCGTACGATGCAGTTACCACGCCCTCCTCAACCAGTTCCTCCTGTTCCATCACTGCAGAGTGCCGACATCCCTATTTCCTTCGCCACCGCCACCGCCACCGCCACCGCCACCGCCACCGCCACCGCCACCGCCACCGCCACCGCCACCGCCACCGCCACCGCCACCGCCACCGCCACCGCCACCGCCACCGCCACCGCCACCGCCACCGCCACCGCCACCGCCACCGCCACCGCCACCGCCACCGCCACCGCCACCGCCACCGCCACCGCCACCGCCACCGCCACCGCCACCGCCACCGCCACCGCCACCGCCACCGCCACCGCCACCGCCACCGCCACCGCCACCGCCACCGCCACCGCCACCGCCACCGCCACCGCCACCGCCACCGCCACCGCCACCGCCACCGCCACCGCCACCGCCACCGCCACCGCCACCGCCACCGCCACCGCCACCGCCACCGCCACCGCCACCCCACCGCCACCGGCCACCCCACCGCCACCGCCACCGCCACCGCCACCGCCACCGCCACCGCCACCGCCACCGCCACCGCCACCGCCACCCGCCACCGCCACCGCCACCGCCACCGCCACCGCCACCGCCACCGCCACCGCCACCGCCACCGCCACCGCCACCGCCACCGCCACCGCCACCGCCACCGCCACCGCCACCGCCACCGCCACCGCCACCGCCACCGCCACCGCCACCGCCACCGCCACCGCCACCCACCGCCACCGCCACCGCCACCGCCACCGCCACCGCCACCGCCACCGCCACCGCCACCGCCACCCGCCACCGCCACCGCCACCGCCACCGCTACCGCTACCGCCACTGCCACTGCCACCGCTACCGCCGCCGCCACGGCCGCCGCGAACGCCGCGAACGCCGCCGCCACCGCTGCCGCCACCGCCGCCGCCGCCGCTGCCGCCGCCGCCGTCACCGCCGCCGCGGCAGCCGCCGCCGCCAGTGGCCGCGTGGGCGTCCGCGAGGGCGGGGTTGGTATCGACCGCGCGAGGCGCGCCACCACTCGCCGCGCGTCGAGCGGTCGAGCGGGCGGGTGCTGCGCGGCAAAAAAAAATTAACAGCTCCGGAGGCGGCGGCGCGCTGGCCGCGCTGTTTCCCGCGCTGCCGGCGCAGCCACGCGCCCGATCTCGCTCGCCCGCCCGCCCGCCCGCCCGCCCGCCCGCCCGCCCGCCCGCCCGCCCGCCCGCCCGCCCCCGCCCGCCCGCCCGCCCGCCCGCCCGCCCGCCCGCCCGCCGCCCGCCCGCCCGCCCGCCCGCCCGCCCGCCCGCCCCGCCCGCCCGCCCGCCCGCCCGCCCGCTCGCCCGCCCGCCCGCCCGCTCGCCCGCCCGCTCGCCCGCCCGCCCGCTCGCCCGCCCGCTCGCCCCGCCCGCTCGCCCGCCCGCTCGCCCGCCCGCTCGCCCGATACACTCACCCGCCCGCCTACCCGCCGCCTGCCCGCCCGAACACTCGCCCTGCCCTTCGGCCCGCCCACCCACCAACCCATCCACGCGCCCACCCACTCGTCCTCCCGCCCACCCACCTGTCCTCCAGCCCACCCACCTATCCTCCTGCCCACTCGTCCTCCCGCCCGCCCACCGGTCCACCCACCCACCTGTCCTCACGCCCACCCGTCCTCCCGCCCTCCTTCCGCGCTCTCTCCGCTCTCCCCCTGCCATTCCACCACCCTCCCTCTGCCCACCCTTTAACGTCCCTCCGCCGTCTATCTGCCATCCATCTGCTCTCCCTCTGCCCTCTCTCCGCCCTCCCTCCCGCTTCCCTCCGCCCCGTCTCCGCCCTCCCTCTGCCCGCCCGCCTGCCCCCGAGTCGCGCGCTCGCGGCGCCGCAGCCACGGGTGACGGGTGATGAGCTGAGTGCGCGCCGCGCCGGCGAAGGGGAGCGGTGGTGAAATGACAGTCGCGCCAGACGAGGCACCGCGCGGCGCGGCGCGGCGCACGAATGGAGATAATATGCAGAGCGATGTTTATTTCATGTGAAAACTCGTATGTGGATTTTGTGCGGAGATAGACTTATCTTCATTCCACGTATGTGCTTTTATACCTTGAAACTTCCAAATGAGGGCAAAAGGGAATTATCATGGAATGGTATTGTAATTAATTGCTGACATTTGCTGACTGCTAAAACGCAGAATACTGAGAAATGTCGGTTTTGGTCACGTAAACCGTACTTGATGTACCATTATTTCCATTAAATATTGAAGTAATGAAACATAATTCAGTTGTGAATATCTAAATTATACTCTTTACGGCCCAGCGGAAAACAAAATGGAAATTTGAAAATTAAATTTGTTTAATTACAAAATATCTTACTTTCTTGTTGTGAAAGAATGTACCTGTAATAGATTTATACAATTGAATGACTGATTGTAAGGATATCGTAAGTCCGTATTTGGTGAAACATGAGTTAGAAAAAGAATGCGCGTGTATCTCATCAGATAGCAAACACAATCTAAGGTTACAGTTCCTGCCAAGCAAATAGAGATATGTATTTTAAACTGAGCTCAGAAACACCCGAAATCCAGGACTTTCGTTATTTTGTCTCAATTCTCAATACAGTACATTGTGATACTACTCTTTAGGAGAAAATAAAGCTTTGCTGATTATTAGGATTGTTTGGGAAATTGCGTAAGAAGCTCGTTTCAATAATGATGCGAAGAAGACTGAAATAATTTTTCAGTTATCGAAGAAATAGTAAGTCCACTGACTGGGAATTATAGTAACATATAGCAAATGCAAACACGAATTAAACGGTGAATCTGGTGGTCGAAAATGAAATAATAACTTTTCAGAAGTGGTGGCTATCCACTACTAAAAAAACTTTCTATTGAGATCTAATGCGAGATATTCCAACTGCTGTCAAGGTATCACAGAATACACAGAGTTTTTACATATTTCATTATATGTTTTAAAAACATAGTTAATTTCTTTTAATTTATAACATTTAAAATCAAAATATATTCAATGAAAACAGTATAAGTACAGAATTTCAAAAAAAGTGTACTCTTCAAACATTGTAGCAGGTTGATGTCGTACATTAACAATGAACTTTTTGATTACTACGTATTCCTCAGTTTAAATTGTCTCGTACTAATAAATCCATGCAGAAATTAGTTTATAAGTTATTCTTGCAATCAGCGATTTAATTGTATCCCTCTAAATTACTTTTTATTGTGATTCATATCTCTTCTAATGCTAGGTATTGTAGCATTATCAATCTGCTAATGGAGGTTCTTGTAATGCATTGCCTGAGATCTACATAATATACAGTGACAGAAAAAATATGAGCAAATGCCACGAATGTCCTCCGCATTAAAATATAATTACTTCCAGAAACAATAATGGCTCTGTGTCACGCATTAAAAAACTAAGAGAATTACGGTTTTCTCATAAAACTATTTTATATCAATGTATTTCGTGTTTCAGTTGTGTGAAAGAAATCGTATGTGTTGGAAATGAGTTAGAAGTTAATGTTATAGTGGATGTTTAACCAGGAATAATTTTTTTATACACAGTTGTAATTCATGAACCTCAGAAACTGTGGGGACGGAGTTTGTGGAACATTCTCGAATAACGATCTTGGACGTGCAAGGGTCCGAAGACATAAATTAATCTCGCTGTCAAGGCGTAACCCTTAACCGTCACACCACGTCCATTTGAATGTCTGCGAGCGTCGAGCGGGTGACAGTTCGCCGAATCTTGGAGGGTCGGAGTGTAGAACGTCCGGGAGGGCGGGACGACGGAGTACTCTGCGGGCCGGAGACTCCACGAAACAGCCTCGCGGTCTGGTCCCACCAGCAATGCCCGTTGGGGGGGAGGGGAATGGGGGCGCGTCGAGGACACCGGGGACGCCCCTCCCGGCGAGGGAGTGGACGAGGACGCCGGAGAGGGCGACGGGGGACGATGAGAAACTTCGGGGAGGCGGCAGAAATCGGCGCGCCAGCTGCGGCGCGGCTGCGACGGACGGCGAGGGGCTGTTTTTGCGGGACACCTGCGCCTCCGCCCCCCCTGCCCCCGCCCCCGTTCCGCCCCCGCAGGCGAAGCGCCAGGAGATGCGGCTGGCAGCCGAAAGGGGCGGGGCGGGGCGGGGCGGGGCGGACCGCTGCTGCGGAAGAGGGCCTATGTTCGCATCTGTCATTTAGAGCTGTAATCTTGGTGTTGCATTAGAGCCACTGAGAAGGTATGGGTTTTCAGATATCACCTGTTGTTTTAAAGAATGTTGATTGACAGAAGAGGCGTTATTGTTTGAACCTTACCTCAACTTATTTATGGCTATTGTTTCAAAAATGGAAAAATCATCTTTAATGTTTTTTTCATTTTTATACCTCAAATGTCGTACATTCCGAATTTTGTATTCCCAACAGACGCTTCTGGTCAGGGAGCATTGAGGTCTTGCGAAGGTTCGAATTGTGTATATTAAAAAAAAAAGTATGATATTTATTTTCATTCTTAAAAGTTTCTGATAATTCTAATTGATTAATAGGTTCATTGTTATTCGAATTTATTGACGTGCTTATTTTCTAATTGAGCAAAAAAGATCTTTTGTGAATATGAGCTTTGGTGCGAAGGGTCATCTGCTACAAGGTTTTTTTGCGGGATCAATAAAACTATACCTGCATGATAGTCATATATTAGATAATATCGGAGATAATATTATTAACATTATTAATAACAGAGTATACCATTATACATGTGTTGCATAAACGTCCAGAGATGTTCATGCCGATTGAATTCCCAATTGCGGACACTAAATATCCAGAAGACGAGTTGCTCGCGTATTGCTGGGAGCAGAACCTACGCCAGAATGCTGTTCGAACTCAGCTTTGTCGCGAGCAATTAACCGCCGTTGATTGATTGTTCGTGATTACGGGCGTGCCAACTACTTAGGTCATTGTCCCGTAAGTGTAGTGCGGGCTTCCCTGGGGGGTGGCGGTGATCTTTTCCCGTTGGATGGCGAGATCCGACGACGACCTACCGTCGGCTAGCGGGTTTTCCCCAAATAGGTATCTCCCACCAGCTGGCTCCGCCCCAGCCGGGACCAGCTCTAAGCTCCCGACCGGTCCCCCGGCATGTGTGGTAGTGTTGTGCATGTTAGTGTGTGTGTGTGTGTGTAAGATGAGAGGATAGGACAAGAAAGAGAAAGGAAAGATCGCGCGCGATCCGTGGCCCGTTTGGTAGGGTACTGCTCTGGCATTCGCCTGGTGTTGATCGGAGAAACCACGGAAAACTACCGGTCAGAGCACCTGGCCGCTAGCATTCTTCTCCAGACAGCGACTGAATTCGACCTAGCTGAAAAGCTTGCCGCCGGTCGGGACTCGAATCTAGGACCTTCCGGTCAGAGGGACTGCAGTAACATCAGTTGATGCACTGAACCATCTCTCCCGGTCTTACCCGCCGTGTTTGATGCTCTTAACGACAGAGAGATTTCCGAGCATTGTCTGAGACGTATTTGGATAATTATTCAGGAGAGAAATACTTTTTAGGGATGATGGATGTTATATTAGTTATTTAATACATGAGTATCTCCGATCAAATGATAATTGACGTCCGAATTGTATCTCCTTAATAGCAATGAGTTGTCACGAATCAATCAAAGAGCAATTAGTTAAAAAAATACAAGACACTTTTTAAAACGAAATATGAATTAGTGGATACGAACTCCTATTTTAACCTGGTAAATAAAATCCCACATTCAATGAACTGTCATTTTTTTCTAATTCCGTCACATTCACGAAAATGCCTTGACGTTAAAAATACCGCGTCACGTCTCGTTACTGTTGTATTGAAACACCAGCTGTTCGCAGTATGTTTAATCGCAACGCTTAATTTTGCCTTCATCAGATTTTTAATAAACCGGATCCGGGGGTGACGCATATTTAATTAAACAAGGCTTCGCCGACCGCATCGTGAAGTATCACGTCGACTGTCATAAGCCGGAAATTCGTCGTGGGGCGTTTAGGCGGGAGGATTGCTCGTGTCACCGCTGACGAAAATTGATGTCGAGGCTTCGTTTCGAATCTCGATTGGTGGCCTGCCGAATCCGGAGGATCAATGCCCTTGGTCCGTCCTCCCGTTGCTGCCCATGGCATGCATAAAGGATGCATTCTCGCTTTGTTGTCTGCGCTGTTTAAATGAGATTTGCACTTTTAGGTTGAATTTCTAGGCGTGAGACCATGATTGCTTAAGCTTTCGGGCTGACTTTTATCCTCTTTCATTAAATCACTTTAACTTTAGAAAGCATAGTTATATTTTTTACTGCTTACCGCTTTTAATGATAATTTGCAATAATGAATTTTTAATTCATTTTTCAACAATGAATTCTCTTGTAAACAGTTAATAAAAAAAATATTGGAAATACGGAATACCTGCATTAATTTTGCTATTCGGGGTGTCACAAACGTGTGGATGACATGCATTTTTTAATCCACTAATTCTTTCCATAATCCGCAATATAATGTACCCTACCCTTTTAAAGAAAAATTTGATTTTTTGTGATTATTATAGGTACTATGCCTAGGTATGGAACTAGCCAATTTTAATTTTGAAATGAAATATTAATGATCTAAAATAAAAAATGAATTTGTTTAAATCTTAACTAAAATTACCATATTACTATAACTTAGATAAGTATTGTAACACTAATAAATTTCAATCAAAAATATATACTATATAATACAAAATACACGAAATAAATAAGTGCAAAATTGTGAACCAAACAATAACGAAATGACCATTATCGCAACAAAATTGTTTTACTTAAATTCTTTGACGTAAATTAAATGAAATAAGAATAAACTAATCAATTACAATCTAGAAGGGCTACAGCAATATGAAATAAGTCAATCAAACAATATTAGAGAGAACAGCAACGACACAGCTCAAAGAAAATTAGTATTGAACAAATCATTTAGACCATTTTAATTAACGTTGCTCGGAGTAAACTAAGCTACAAAAATTAAAAAGCACTGTAAGACGTGAAATATAACAAATAAATGTAAAATTATGATAATAATAAAACTAGTCACTTAACGGATCTCATCGGTTGAAATCCTGGCACAAGTCTTCATTTTTTCGTTGCAAACAGATCAACTTGTAACTATTCGCATTATTACGATATACACGGAAACGATGGCAACAATTATTGCCAACCTAAATTAAACAAACATACCCTTTTTCGAGTATTTCTGAAGGAGGACATCCCCACTGAGTACCTCTATGACAACTGTTATTAATTTTTAACAAATTGAAAGTAAGACGAAAGCAAAATATAGAGTGAAAGGTCAGATAATTATTTTTCTAAGTTATGGGGGAGGAAGTAGATCTTTTGGGAGATTGGATTTAATTCTTGGAGAAGCAAAACTGGTTTTACCGAAGTTGAAGTGACTGGTGCAGGGCGCAGTTTGGAGATTAGAAAAGAATTTGTACGACAGTAAGGAAATGTAATTTGTAATTGATTGTGTGCCCAGCTCTCTATGAAGTTGTTTGTTACATATCATGGGGCACTGGTAATTGTGCGTAGCACTTTATTCTGGAAGGTTTGTGTGTGTTTCAGAACGGAAGAAACGTCACCTCCACAGATTGGGAATAGACGATTTTAGGCATGATTTATAGATAAGCAGAGAATTTTTTATTTTTAGAGATTTTTTATTAATAAGGGGATATGATTTGAGAAGGGTTCCATAAGTTTTATTCAGTCTGTGAAAACCATGAGGTTTCGATGTGAGACGAGTATCTAGGAGGACGCTTAGGTTTTTGATTGGTTTATTTCGCTTGTCAGTACGTGTATGCGACAGTGACAATTTTCGTGTGTTGCATGTTAGTACCCTTTTAAGGTGAGCAAAACCACTATCGTCCACACACCGTCTTCCCTCCCTCACAGAGGGGGCACGCGCTGTGCGCCCGTAACGAAATGGCAGTGAATTATACATCGCTCCGTAAGGCTTAGGGGCGTGCAGGTGCCCTCTCAAATGAGCTTAGCTGCGTAATTCTCCGTCCTCGATATCGTGTTTCGTATCGGTGCTCGCGAGAACCGCCTCCAGCCGTTTGAGATAATCTGCTTACGCCCAGCCAGTTAATGCGGCCCGAGGTTTTTGTGCAGATGCACCTGTTGGTGTTGACTTTGTTAATCATCTTTCCCGTGTGGAGTTCGTTTAATGAGCTGTGAGTCGCTTTTCAACAGTTAGGTACTGTCGTTCGGGTGAATTTTGAGTAAATGTATATTTTCCTTCTTTCGTGTTGAATTCTCTCGGTAACACTTTTACAGTTTTACGATAAGTTCCTTCCAACGCCTCGCAAACTCGTGCGTATTGCCAAATTGAACTCAACGGTCAGACTGCACTCTATGTGGGTTCTTCTCCCCTGATCTTTACAGTCATGCTAGGAATTTTTAAGAAGCGAGTTTTATTTTCCGCGCAAAAAGGTCAGTGTAATCGGAAGAGTTAAAAAAACTTCCGAGGAACATTTTTCTTTATCGATATTCAGTAATAAAGCCTCTTATGTGTGTCTCCGGAGGCTCTAAAATGGCCGTAAAGGGGGGAAAATAAAGTGCCGCTAAAATGGCTATAAATTTGCTGCTTTGCGCCCAGTCAGCTCGAATGGTAGCGGCTGAGCTGCCCCGGGCCTTCTCCTGGCCGCCCCTGTTGCCCCAGATGTCCTCTTAACCCTGTTTACGGGCTCGACTTTTTCGGCGCACCTTCGTGCTAGGCGAACGAATTATCGGTATATTACTTATTACATTTTGTCGTAATTTTATATTTTTAAGCGTGTTCTTATTTGATCATATGAACGAAATGAATCAAATCAAAATCTTATGATCATTCATATGAACCATATCGTCAAATGTCTTTTGAAATTTTGAGGATATTTCTATACATTGTTCGATAGTATTTGAGGGTCAGAATCAGTATTTTCAGTTACAATACATCGCCCTTTTCGACATCTGTTTCTTCATCGCTACAAAATTGCATTGACTCTGAAGGAAATCATGTGTGATATATACTTAAAATAATAAAATGTTAATGTCTGAAATTCATGTATTAGATTGTGGTACAATATATCACCAATTGTATTCATATATTTAATTTAGTGAAAAATCCTAAATAGTTGAAGTGTAATTATTTACTTTGTAAATTTTTAAATTCTTAATGTTCTGTTGAATATTCGTTGTATTCTAATACACTGCTCTCGATGTCTTCCTCGGTGAACTAGCAGTAGAATGAACCCAATCGTTTATTTAATCAAGTCTTAATTTTACTAACTACTGCTACAAATTCTGTCAAAAAGAACGTTTTTAAGTATTTCATACTCATGTGAAGATATATTCTATATTATAATTGAATTCGTGAATAATAAATAGGCCTACACAATATGCTAGTGAAGCAGAAAGCACTTATCAAAAAAATGTGTACGTAAAAGAAAATTTAATTTTCATTTTTCAGTATTCATTAGACGTGCAACCACCTACATTGGAGGAACTTTTAAAAGCCCAAATTATTCACAAGTTCGAATTTATTTTTAACATAATTTTTAATAGTCTTCGAGATTTATGAATAATAAATAAGCACTTCAATTTAAAAGTGTGCTGAGAAAGCTTCCATTACCATTTCTCTCTCATAAGCCACTCAAACCACACACAGTTTCAAACTACACATGGTTAGGAGTTACTGTTAAATTGCCACTGCGGAGATAAATTGATATTTTCAACATTGAAAGCAGAAAAGCACTTCTGCTGTGTTTATTCAGCGAATAGCAACTATCTCTTGAAAAACAGCGTTTCTCTTGTTCTCATTAAAATATATGATGAATATGGTTTTTTCGTTTTTTAACAAATGCAAAGTATTCCAACACTCTGCGAGTATTTCATTTCTCCTGCAAGTATTCACTGGTGGAATGAAATACATAAAAATAAAAATAAAATTGTTTGGTAATTTTTTCTGATTTTATTTATATTTACTTTCTTTTATTCTATTTACTTAGTAGACAAAGTGTAGTAATGCTGCAGCAACAACCGGGAATTTTTCGTCAGAGATAACTAGACTTATTGGGTCCTGATATCCAAAAATGAAACATTTTTGTTCCTGTATGATGTAAATTAATCCTTCTAACACATTGTGTAGTTAGAAACCACGTTTTATGTTTCCTTAATACCAAAAAAATTGTTTATGGCAAATGCCCGTTCATCGATCTGTGTACAAAAGCAATGCAGTAATCCGTTAATAACAGGATTTTATTCAAAATTGACATTCAGCAATCGATCTGACCAAACTGAAGCTCATGTGAATTTGAAACATATTTTGATTTTGAGCTATACTTTATACGAAGTCAAATGTAGTTTTTAATTAAAACAAAACAAAAGACAAGATCATAAAAAGGGTTAAACACAAATTGTAGCAATGTAAATTCTCTACAATTTTCCCAAAATGTCAACCTTTTATCTTATAATTTGCATCCTACAGCTCGATATAAATAAAATACTAATTTAATAATTTTTTATTCCAAATTAAGTTTTGTGTAACTAGCTATCTCACAATGAATTTCATTAATTCTCTTATATCGACGTTTATAGTGAGTTCCAGTGCTAGAACTGAAGGAACATTTTGCTCTATTTTCTAAACATGATGGAAAGAGAGTAAACACAAATTGATCTACATAATTTCACACTTTTCTTCCGTGATATTCTGTATTAGGCAATTCGATTTCCTCCGGACATGCCTTAATGTATTCTTTATCAAATTCCTGGGCACAAGGTAAACTTCATTTCCAAATTACAAACGAAATTATGAGCTACACGCCGAAAATTTACCAGAACTCGAAACGGCGTATTTAGCATTCACGAAATTCGAATGTCTCTTTACTCATTACACTTTCTTTGTCGGTAAAGTGCGTGCCATTGTTTCCGTTCGCGAACGTTGGTCGCGCATCCATAAACCAGTGTTGAGGAGCTGCCTCTCGCGTGTGGTCCATCGGGAAAAGTACGGCGAATGACTGCACCGTGGAAGCGGCGAGTTGGGCGTGTTGATTGGGAAACGCTTCGAATCATTTAAACCTTTCATTATGTCGCAGCGAAATAATTAACTCCGACAGTCCATTACGCCCCGTGGAGTGAGCGTGCGGTGATCATCCCTGTCCTACGTTCCGCGCCGCTTTCCGGCGGGCCCTGCGCCCGCATTTGGGGGTAATCTGCCCGCATAAACTCGCTCGTGTGACAGCGTTGGTTTGCGGCGCGCAATTTAGCAATATCTCGTAATTATAACTTCGTATACGCTGCTTTCATATTATTACTTAGCTTTGATCGACAGTGAGAGAGAGAGAGAGAGAGAGAGAGAGAGAGAGAGAGAGAGAGAGAGAGAGAGTTCCTTTGCTTTCTATTCATTTCCTTGTTCTGTATATTTGGCTGTAGTTGCGTTTTAAATTAGCGGCTTAAATATTTGGCTAATAATGAAAGGGAAAGACGAAGTATGTTTCTGACTTCCCGCTTCCTATGGTTTGTTCTCAGCTTGCGGAATGAATCTAAGTAGTAAACGATTTTATTACTACAATGATAATTTGCGGAGAACTAAGCATTAGAAAATTGTTAACTGTGTAATTAAACATTGAATTACCTTTTGAATTGACATGCATCTATCACCACTCAGAGAAAGAAAAGAAAAAAGGTTTTTTTGGCCTTTGATCTGCATTTTCTACGTTTAACTGAAAGCAAAGGTCTGAAAGTATGTTGTTTTCATCGACGTTGATATAAAAGTGTTTCCAGAGACAAAAACGTTTTTTTCAAGTTCCTGGTGTCATGTAATTGAACACCTTGATGGATATATGTCATTTAATTTGTTTTCCATCACTCTCGCTATGTGTGGCAAAAGTGGGGAGTCTGTGCCACCAATTTTTTTTACCACAAACAACGAAAACTGATGATGACGACAAAGCCGTCGAAAGCCGACTCTCTAAATAAATGTATTAGGTTGACGAAGATTTCCATTATTTATCCATGTACTTACGTCAGCAATACCACATCGGAATACGCACAACTCCCCTTACAGGCTTTCTACCACACATTGGTCGTCAAATTCCCATCATATCTGCCCCTTCGTCTTCATTATAACCACCAATAACACAACCACACTTTTGTATCACGTGATATTTTTGCCTCCGCTTTCTCCTAGACGTCCATTATTAGCACTGCTTCTTCCGTGGCTGTCGGCGGCACCGCTCGCAGCGTGGGTGCAAGCGTCGCTGCCCCGGCGGGAGTTGCCTCATGAATTATGCCTGCCTTCGTTAGCCGCCCGCGCAATCGGAAGCCTCCGAGACGCGCTGGCCTTTCGCCCTGAAAGAAGCTGCGGCCCCCGGGGGCCGGCGGCAATATTTCCCTCGTGTATACGCACTCTCCTGGCGCTGCGCAGGCCTTCGGCGGGGCAAGAGCCCTCGCTCCGCGTAAAGTGGGCTTTAGCGCCACGCGTAAGGTAGCGGCGTTGTGCACTATCACTGTTGCAGTGTTGTTATGGTTGATGCCACGAGCGAGATTCCGTGGCACGAGTACCACGACGACGCCGTACCTTAATAAATAATAATAATAATAATAATAATAATAATAATAATAATATCTTGCAAGTGGGCTGTTGTCCAGTGGCAAGTTACAAATGCAATAATCTTATAACAATATTTTAAATATAATACAATAGTAAAACAAACGGATTGTAATAATAATAACAATAATATTAATAATGCTATAATTAATAATACAATAATACTCCCAGTTTTGATACAAATAAGAATGTTGAAAGTGAATAGTACATTGTACAAAGTAAATAGTATACGACACGATAGTTATTTATGTATCTAGGGCAATGTTGCCAAGGTCGATGCCACGAGCGGTAGTCCGTGACACGAGTGCCACGACGAAATCGCCCCTCCACGCAGTTCATCACTCCGCCACGAGAGACAACGTCATCCTTTTGTAAAACGTTGAGGTTACTAATAGTTTCCTTTTCCGACGCTAGTGGCACAGAGCCACCAGTAGCAGACCTTTCTCACCACTGACTAACAGGCACGTGACGGACCTTGAAGTCATAACGTCTTACTTTAGGCCTGACGTAGGCCTTTGTACGAACTAATCAGTCCTTAGATACACACGCTGTTTTTGTTTTGTTTATCTGACGTCGTGTTGACAAATGACGATTACAATTCTTTTCATTTAGACCCAAGAAAAAATATAAAATGTTTCGAATTCTGGTTTGATTCAACAACGTGCTAGAAAGACATAAGGTGTGTGTGCACCACGGGCGTTAGTAGATGCTTTTTCCCTTCAGGCCACTTCCAAACCCTCGGGCCAAAGGCCCCCGCGTTGCCCTTGGGGCGGATGCATCTACTTAATGCTTTAGAGCAATAGTGTCAGGGTCTCCTACTGGTGGCAGTGGCACGCCTCGCGGCACCGTGCCATGCCACGAGTTTCTCTGCGCCTGATATATTATACAACTCCTTTGTTCAACGCTTCAAATGCTTCTTTTGTCGTAATGCATAACGCAATGACGCTAATGCTAAAACTCTTCTGAACGTTGTTCATTACGACCGTATAAAGTCGTTAGTCTCGTGATCAATAGAGTTTAATGATGTCGCCTTGCGCTAAAATTCCCTAATAGGCTACGTACGGAAGTGGCAACGCGAACGGGAACGTACAGAAAGTTGAAAGAGGGACATCTCAGGCAGACGATAACAACACGAGGGGAACGCGAAACTTGACAGGAAAGGGAAGGATGGCCAAAATTTATCTTCGCTCGGGTACGGGAAGACTCTCGACCAATGAACCATATGGGGTGAAGTTTCCCAGGTGATCGATCGCGCGATATTGGTCTGGAACTGAATTGAAAACGTAGTGTGATATTAAGGTTAGAGTACAGTATACGTAACAGTAGCGTGAATTTGCGAAGTTACGGTTTGAGGCGTGTTTTCTTAGTCATGTTTTAGTAGTTCTATTCCTTTTTAGTAATTATACTTTAATTATTTATCTATTCATATTAATACTTAGAATTAAAATCCCCCCAAATAATTGTTATATATTTCGTTAAAGTATATTGGAGTTGTTTTTTTATTAAACTTTAGTTATCTTTTCCGTAAGTTCGTCGAAGTTTTTGCATTTTTTATTCTTATCATTTTGTTCTTTTTATATTTACTATTCTTTATTTCAAGTGTTTATTATTCATAGCAGCACACGTAAACACAACAGACAGATAGAAAATCAAAGAATGAACAGAGCAGCGAAGCTTGAAGTGACTGGTTTCCGCAACTGTTTCTTGAAGTTCTCTTTTTGTTCTCCGCTACATGTTCATTTGCGTTATTCGTGTTTTCGTTTGCATTTATTGTGGAGCGCACATACCTCGCGTTCCCATTCCCGTCCTCGCCTTCGCGTTGCCGTTCCCGTTCGCGGGCTGTTGTGAAGCGGCCCCAACGTGACTCTCGTTTTCACGGAGTGATTTGACCAGAAAACATGACAACAAATAAGTATGGGCAATGTTCCTCACATTTTATTACAATTCGCAATCCAAGTTCAAAATCCAGTCAAGGCCATGTTCCAAATTTACGGGAAATGTTATAAACCGTAGTGTGTAAAAAGTTCACCAGGGAGATGTCCACAAACAAGCCAAACTCCACAAAAATAACCAGAAGCGAGAATCATCAAATCACAGCGGGGTCAAATACACTTTACAGGAGCCAAACAGTTCGCAACGCCTCGAATTCCAAACACGTTCTGAGCCTGGGCCCCATACTCGGCAGCCGATTATTAGGCTGCGCTTAGAGTGGTTCCGTATTCGGCCGAATTCACCGTTTACGGCCGAATATTTTTATATATATTTCAAACCCTCACTAGAGCGCAGGCACGGTCACATTGCATCCGACAAGTACTGACGAACATGACCGCACGTCAAAGTCGGCAGACCGATATCAAATGAATTCGATTTATTCGGCCAATCTGAGCTGTCTGAGATGTATGTTGAAGATATGATTTCACGTATACACGAACGAGATGCTTTGTGGAAGAGATCTGATTCCAGATATCAGTATAGGGACAAAAGCAGGAAATTATGGAATGAAATCGCAGAAGAAATGGGTGAAAGTAGTACAAAACATTTTGTAAACTTGGGACGTAATCTCACATAACTTGTGGTTATGAACAGTCGTTCCTCTGTAGTAATGCCTTTTCTAAAATTCGACTTTTTTTCAATATCATCTCTAATTGCTCGAAGTATGTAAGAAAAGTATTAGGCGATATCCTTGTATATTCGAAAAATTTCATTGGTTGTTTCAGTAATTGGTAAAATAAGGTAGAAAAATAGCGTTCACCCAGTAACCTTTTTGATTTTCAAGCAGAAGAAATTTAAGAGCAGAGCTTTCAGCAAGCAGTTGCAATCTTCTAGTTTCCATTAGATACCACTTATACGCAATAATTCACAAATATCTACTACAGTCGGATGCAGTGTGACCAATCAGGTCGGCAGAATCAGTCGGCCGTTCGCGCACGAACTTTTCTTCGGCCGAAAACGGATCCACTCTGACCGTACATGTACATATATGGGGGGGGCGTGTGAGGGCGACACCGCCCATCAGCTGCGGCGCCTGCCGCTGCCCCGTCGCAGCTCCGTTGGCGTAGGCGTCGGCCCGACGCCGCCTGTGGCACAAGTGACGGTACGGCTTTAAGGCGCATTCACAATGCAAACATAAACATAAGCATGACGTTAACATAAAAGTTAGGACTACGTCCATAAGCGTACTCATTCACAATGCCTTCGCATAAGCATAACGCATAAGACGTTAACTTAAAAGCTTGCAAGCTTCAAGCTTCTGTGCTTATGCTTATGTCAGAAATAAGAAATGAACCAATCACAGTACGTTTAACTCAAAATCGACTATCGAAATAGGATCGAAGTCGATAGATCGAACAAAAGACTTGTTTACCAAATTGTTTAATTGAATTGAGTCGGTTTTTCTGCGTTGTTTTGTAGCGTACGAATGTTTCGTAGTTTACTAACCTAACCCAACCCAACCAATGGCCGCAAGGCCGAGACGCCGCTGGTAGACCTTGGCTCGTAAAGAGCTGTTGTGCCACAGTACATACGTACATGTTTATATATGTTATGTACGTTTATATAAACATGCATATTTTAAACAAAATTTCTATCTATCTATCTATCTATCTATCTATATATATATATATATATATATATATATATATATATATAGAGAGAGAGAGAGAGAGAGAGAGAGAGAGAGAGAGAGAAAGAGAGAGATCCAGATTCTCACATCCAACCAATAGGAACTAGAATGGCCCACAGAAAATAGAAAATCTTTGCTTACGCTCATGTTGGACATTGCGAATGCTTCAGTCTATCACTTACGTTAAAGCTTATGTCTGTGCGTTACACTTATGTTTACGTCTGCATTGTGAATGGGCCTTTACCGCGCAATTACCCGCGCACGTTTCCTTGAGCCCTCGCCTTGCTAATTACGAGAGGAGAGGGGGGGTTGGTGATTTTCACAAAAGGAATTTTACATTGAATTGGTAGTTCGTTTATCGGCGCAAAATAGTTTCTGTTACACGGGAGAGAACATTTCAGTTTATCAGATTTTGTCTTCAATGCTCGTTGCTATAATTTTCAACTAATTAATTCAACTAATGTTGGAAAAGAATTGAGAGTAGGTATTCCAGAGCTCAAGAAAACGTGCGTCTATATTATATAGAAAATACATTGGCTGTCTTCACCCCAAACGAAAATCCTCCCAGGTCAAAATTAGAAAAGGTTGCAGGATTTTTTTCAAATGTATTAACGCTTATAAAACATTAAAATAATATACATTATTTTCGTTTATTCTTTATTTTATTTTACAGTATTCTGGGGGTGCTATTAAGTTATAAACTACTCTACATACAAGATAAACGTCACAAGACGATACACAATGTTCTCGTTTAAAAGAAGACTTTCGATCTCTATCTCCATAGGTAATGTTTTAGAAACAAATTGCTAGAATAATGATTACAAACATTTGAAGATACTCATATAATTTGATTTTTCTTTCAAAATTTGATTCTCGTGAACCTCCTAAATCTTAGAGAATAGTTTCAACCTAAACGAGGAAAGTGAAATAAGAAATATTATTACAATTACTGAAAAATATTTACACCAAGTAAGATACAGTATTTTCAGTTGCATAACACGAAATGATTTTTCACATTTCGTCCAGAAAATACCGACAATTTACGGAAAGCATTTTTGAGGGCTATATCCCAGTTAACAATGTAAAAGTAAAAGACCTATTTCATTTTCTAGTATTAATCTATAAATTGCAAAATATTTGATTTTAAAGGTGTGGATATAATCTTGGAATATTTATTGAGAGATTTGTTGCTAAGAATAAACAAGGTACACCCATAAATTGCGTCAATCGAATTTGAGTTATTTCACGACTTAATCTCCTGTGAGTTGCTCACACAGAAACCTGGGCAAATCGCCCAACGCCTCTCACGCAATCAGAAATCTAAACAGAACAAGGTAAACCCTGGCGACGAGCTCCCTTTCGCGTGGTCGCTTGGTGCAGTGTAAACTCTGTGATTACTTTTGGGGCGTATTGTTGAACCTGATATCACGTTCTCTAATTCCACATTCTTTAGAGCCATCTTCCCCAGAAGAATCATCAACTGGTACAAGTTAAGTCTTAAATATTGTTGAGAAAAACTTAAGAATTTAGTTTTCATTTTATACTTTCACAATTATTTGAAAAATATAGAGAAGGAACAATCACTGAGCGACTGACAGTATTACAAAGAAAATGTGTAGAAGAGAAGGGAAGAATACACTTTTGAGAAAATGCGAGAACGTATTGTTAAATACCAAAGAAATAGAAAAGAGATGCCAGTTAGATGTAGTAATGAAAAATAAGACGATTGGCATTCAAAAAGTTTTCCTAGATCGTCAACATAATGAAACATTTCATGGAATAACTGCTGTAGCAGATACAACATACGTTGTACTGTTTTCCTCGTAACCATCACCAGAATGGAGACATTTGTCATATTGTGCAATCAACACTTGTATCTCTGTGTCGTAGAAGTTTGCCGCCTGGAATAGGAACCAGGTTTTGGCGTCACCTCCAGCTCTGCGTCGCTGTGAGATGCGAAATGCTGACCGCAAAGGAATTTCTTTAGGAGTGTGCAACGCGGGATGCTCAGTGCAGGTGTTGGGTTCCTGCAGGAAAACGCTCTACTACACACGACTTGGCTCTCAACAGATCTTCTGAAGCAATTTCGCTGGAGGTGTCTGATCATCCAAAGTATAGTCCGGACTCGCTCCAAAATTTTCCATGTTTTCTTATACCTGCAGAAATCCCTGGCTGAAATTCAGCATAATGCGTCACACCGTCATGTAGGAAAACTTACTTTATAGGTGCTCCTAGTGTTATTTTTTTGTTTCGCGAATCGGCCATCATGGGGCCACGCGATATGTGCGTCCCACTGAGGCCCAGACACGATTGTCGGGGAAGGTGCACGTTACTTTTTCTGTAGGGGGGAATTGAGTTTGCCCAAGAATTGAGTTGGATTGATGCTCTACCCAAGAGGATATTATAGATGTAATGACTTTTGTGGCTAATTTGATAACTTTCATTTCAAACAGGAAGAATGTCCATAGTTTGCACGGTCTTGAATCAATAACTTATAGTGCAATCAGCAAATGAAATAATATAATGTTAACCAGAAAACTATAGCGTTCATTCATGGCAGCCTAACAACCAAATCATAAAATATTGAAAAAGGACGCAAACAAAAAAGTGATTACCGCCATTATAAAAACATGCGGGAAAGAGACAAACAAACAATCAGAAAAGAAATCTAAGTGAAGAAAAAGAGAGGAACGCTAACAATTGACCCGAAAAAGGAGAAAACAAACATGGCAAACATCACGCAAATCGATAATTGAATTGAAACGTGTTTGAAACCTTTTTCGAGCGCGAGGTTTGTTTGCCGTGCGAGCGAGCGAGCGGGCGGCTGGGCGAGAGGTGGGTGCTCTCCCTCCGTGACGTCACTTCCGCCGGCCGGCATAACGCTTGCGCCCCGAGCGGGCAGCGCGATTGTGCGGTGTAATGACGCCCATAGTTCGGCCTTCGCCCGCCGCGCCGCGTCGCGTCGTCCTGGCGTTTCCTCTCGCGCTAACGAGAACGGCGCCGCGCGTCGCGATCCCTTTGTGGCGGTCGCCTGGATGGGGCGCAGTTGGCGCGAAAGAGGATGGTTTATGCCAATGGCCGTTTTTGCTAATGGCGCTCCCTTTACAGCCACATTGGAATTTCACCCCGGGTTTTCTTACTGCCGTGCTCGGTTTTTGGGAGGTGTACAGGCATTTTTTTTGTCTATGTCATTTCTGGGTGTGTAAAAATAAATGTGGATCGTGTGTGTGTGTTTCTTTTTTTCATCTCTGCCATACAATTTTTCCTACTGCCACATATGATCGTTGTGTGCCAGAAAGTGCAGTTATGAAACATTATTTTGAATGTTAGTAGTTAGAAGAAAGCGCATGACTTGTTTCTCACATTTTTCGGAAAAATAAAATAACTAGGTTTGATGACACACGACGTATATTCCGTTAACATTCCTCGAAATATTTTATAAAATACAGAAAACTACTGTCCTACTTAATTAATATACTTATTAGTTTTTCATATTTCTTCGTATAGTCGGAGTAATATGACGCAATATAGAGAAAGTTCTGTAATGCTGCAAAAATCGATTTCGAGATTTCAACGGAAATACAAGATTTGGGGTATCCTGATAACGAAAAAGTGTTTTTTTTAAACGTTCGCCTGTCCGTCTGTTAGTCCGTCAATCCGTTATATCGTCTTCCGTCCACCTGTAATTCTGTCTGTCCGTCTGTCCGTCCGTCCGTCCGTCTGTCTGTCTGTCTGTCTGTCTGTCTGCTTGTCCGTCTGTCTGCCTGTCCGTCTGTCTGACTGTCTGTCTGTCTGTCTGTCTGCCTGTCTGCCCGACTGTCTCTCTGTCTGTCTCCCCGTCCGTCTGTCTGCCCGCCTCACTGTTGCCTGCCAACAACACTAGCGCATTATTCTATGCATAGGAATTTTTCCAAACCGAATATTTCTGGCCCGGTCGATCTGCCTCCAGTCGAATCTGCGACTTTGAATAACATTCTTTAATTTTTTGGGGGGGAGGTACTGTAGCCTCCGAGACATTTTAAAAAATATCTCAAAAATGGCCCTATTTTTTTCTTTAAATTACTTATAAAAATAGATTATAATACTCTTGTAAAGACGGCTTAGGTCCGATTTTCACTGCTGACTCAAAAATTTCAAAAAATTGCGGAAGTTTGAAATTCTTTGGGCGTCTTCCTACAATTACACTATTAAAGATGGAGAAATTTTCTTCAAATGAAATGTGCTCTCCATAATTAGCTCTTTAACGTCATGCACATTTTTTTAAATTGTAGTTTTCGCGCCATTTTTAGTGAAATATTGGCAACATTAAAAATATAAAAAATATGAATTTTTCAAAAAGTCTCCAAATTTTTCTGTTAACTTTTGGTAGCGATAGTGCTAAGTGAAATGTGTCAGATGACGTCAACGCCATTTTGCTGTATTCTTTTGTTTTTTCAAAAAACATTGAATTGAAAAGTTTTTGACATCTCTCTTACGTCATTTCTAGTTACATTGCCGACGAAGTTGCATTTATGAGTACATACGCTTCAAATGATGTCGGACGCAGTTTGTCGAAAATATTCCTTATCGGTGAAAATAAGCTCAAAATTCTGTAATTTCAGAATCGCTCAAACGCCATTTTCTCAAAAACTTCTACATTTTTTCTTAAAATTTATTGAACGAATATGCTAAATGAACTAAATAACTTGACATAAATGCCACATAGATGTATTCTTTTGTTTTTTAAAAAAATACACAAATGTAATTTTTTAAATATCACTCCCGCCGTTAACATTTGTTACAAACGATTTGTGTACATTAGTGCGTTTGTAAATGGAAGAGATTCAAATTATTTCTAATGAATTTTTTCGAAAATTGAAAAGTTTTCTGCCAAAAAGAACTTCAAATGTTGCATTTACAGAAACGCTTAAAAGCCATTTTCTAAAAAAGGCTCCAATTTTATTTGCAAAAATGTCCATAAAGGGTGAGGTTCTATAGTCTTCTATAATATTCGTAAAGTCATATTTCAGTTCTACCTTTAGCGTACTGAAAAATTGAGAAAATCTGAAAAAATATACCAGGACGGTGATGCAGTTGGGAAGGGGGTGGTGCAACAGAAAAAAGATGTCCGAAACCAAAGAAATTAGAAAACTAACTAGTACGAGAAAGTTTGTGCCATTCGGCAGCACCACTAGTTCCTAGTTTGAAGGCTATCGAACAATTCAAAATTATTACATTCGTTATTATAAACGCATTGTTTATATTCTGACCACGGTTTTATTAATACACAATGATTCGAAATGTATGTTATTGATTTTAATGTATTTTCGCAATATACACTTTAATGGAGAAGTGTAATTATTTAATTTTTTGAAATCATTCTCGTCGGTTTCCCATATTGAGTATTTTTCTGCATACATTTCAATGTATTTCCATTAAAAGTAATGGTTCTGAATCTTTATATTCTTTTTTCGTGTGCAATATGATATGAGTTTGCGGGACAAGGACAATGCATACCATAGATGCAACATGTTCCGGTGGTTAAAGGGGGTATAAACACATTAGAGGAACGACGTTGAAATAATTTGACGTTTCTATATCATGGTTCTATTTTGTATTAACCGGTATTTTAAAATGAATTCATGTGGCTATTTTACCGCGTAGTAATTTACAACTTTAATTAAGGACTTAGTTTACAAATTGATGGAATAAATGGAAATAGCGATATCACAACATAAGTTATATTGAACAATCCGCATTCAGAAAAGAGAAAATGCTATTACTGTACGTTTAATTATATTTGTAAAATGCACTACGTATTGCATGTTGACTTCGAAATATAATTTAATTTTGTCGATTTTCCAATTGATGATACGATTCCAATTGATGAAAGTCAGCTTGTCTCCCTTCTACACGACCTAGCCGATGAAATTGATAATGGGGGAAGGGTACACACGATAGTAATAGATTTTGCCCAAGCTTTTGATGTTGTTCCACACGATCGTCTTGTAAACAAATTAATATATTCGGGTATAGACACACGGGTGGTGGCTTGGATAAACGAAGTACTACGTGATAGGAAACAAAAGGTACGAATAGGAAGCTATTTATCAACCTCCGCTAGTGTTACGTCAGGGATTCCACAAGGAAGTGTCATTGGACCTCTCATGTTTCTCGCCTTTGTGAATGACTTGTCAAAACATGTAGCTTCAAATGTAAGACTCTTCGCCGATGACTGTATCATCTATCGGGTTATCAAATCAGAGGAGGACGTAGATATTTTGCAGCAAGACACGGACAAATTACACTCCTGGGCAGAAACAAACGGCATTGAAATAAACATTTCGAAGAGCAAAGCCATCACCTTTGGTAGGGGTCGATGTTATGGTGAAACAGTGTACAAATTGAATAACAATGTCATACCTACAGTTACATCTTGCAAATATTTAGGAATACAATTAGACAGTAAATTGAGCTGGGAAATTCAAGTAAATTTCGTTTTGGGAAAGCCTGGAGATCTTTACATTTCGTTATGCGGATTCTAAAGAGGAGTACGGTGAAAAGTAAAGAATTAGCTTATATGTCACTAGTGCGACCCGTGTTAGAATATGGCGCAGTATGCTGGAACCCGTACAGAATGTCGCAGCAAGGTAATCTAGAAAGGCTCCAGCGCAGAGCATCAAAATTCACTTTCAGGGGTACAAAAAATAAAGGTGCATGGGAGTCACTCGAAAAAAGGCGGATTAAGTTGCGATTCTGTGCTATGTACAAAGCATACAAAGGTTATCCTGCTTGGGGTGAAATTCATCGTCGTCTAGGAAAACATACATACTTCGGTAGAGCGGATCACGAGCACAAAATTAAGGCAAGAGTGCAGAAAACGGACGTTGGGAAATTTTCATTCACAAACAGAACTATTAGAGACTGGAACAGTTTGCCTGCGACAATATTTGAACCCTTTCCTCAAAGCTTGAGAAAATTTAAAAATAAATTAGTTTCCTAGCTATTTATCTATATTTTATGTCATGGTATTATTGTTAAGTTTCTACTGTTAAATAAGTAGAATTTCCTATTAAGTAATTTGTATAATTGTTATTATTAGTAGTAGTTGTAGTAGTGTCATTATTATTACTATTATTATTATTATTTTATTTATACTCGTGTAGTGCAGTGAAGTGAAGTGGAGTAAAATGAATTGGAGTAAGGTCTGCGCTGTGAAATTATGTACTATTATTCTTAATTCTTGTTTTTTTTCTAAATTAACTACTCTCTTGTACTTTAAATATTCTGCCACCAAGTAATGATACTTAATTGCAGAATTAATAATAAATCTAATCTAAAAAACTACAGTGAAACGGGCAATATTCTTTCGGTTATTAGAGCTTTTACCATTATTCAATTATATATTATTTATATTAATTTTAACAGTACGAAATTCGAAGCAGATCACTTTAAGTAATTTTTTCAATAGATTACCCAGCAGATTGGAGTCCCATTTTTCACTTCATTAGTTGATATGTATATTAGTAATGATAGTGTGCAGATATGAGATTTACTGTCAGTATTTCAAGCGGACATTAGTAATCCAGGGCGACATCCCATACGCTGTCGGGATATCCAGCAGCTGTCGTATCAGGCCGCGCCCTCCTATTCCAAAGCCGTCCCTCACCTCGCTCACCTTTCCAGCGCTTGCGCTCCAATTCCAACGCGCTGCCGCGACAGCTCCCGAAACTCCTCCGCGCGCCGCGACATCGTCGTTTGGTCCCCGCCCCTGCCCTCCGCCCGCCGCCCCCGCAAAGTCGTTCCAGCCACCGCACCGCCAACACAGCCGCGCGCGCCGTGCCGCGCCGCGCCGCGAGGGGGCGGGGCGCGGGATCCGCGGCGGCAGTTGCGGCGACGAGCAGCGGGAGGAGGAAGGGAGGAGTGTGGAAATCGGTGGTGGGGGGTGGCGGGGGTGGGGGAGTTGGAAGGCGGGCGGCCTACGGAAACAATTGCCGGCGGGTTTGGCGCGTTCTATCGGGCGCGACCGGCGGCGGCGGCGGCGGCGGCGGCGGCGGTGGCTGGAGGGCGCGCGCGGTACGAAGAGCGGGCTCAGCGTGGCGCGACGGCCCGATAACACGAGCGCAAAGCCACCGGCGCCGCCGCGCAGGCTGCGAACCCCGTCCCCCGGCGCCGCCTCGCACTCTTTCGCTCGGTTTCCCTCCCTCCAGCCCCGCCCCCTTCCCCCACTCCATCTGGTTCTCCTTCGTCGCGGCGCCAACTCCGCCCCGCGCTCCCGCTTTCGACTCCACCGCCCCGGCGCTTCCACCTCCGCCCTAGACTTTCGCCCTGGCACTCCGCTCCGCTCCCTCCTCTGCCACATCCCTTCCTCACCGCTGCGACTCCGTCTCCACCTCTGCCCCCGCCGCCACCCCGGTGCTGTGTCTCCCCCGGCTCGCTACCACCTTCGCCTCCGTCACCACCTTTGTCTTTACCTTGACTCTAAGCCTGCCCACGCCCTTGCATCCCACTTCGCTATCTCCTCTCCTACTGCACATCCTCCGCCGCTGCGCCTTCACCAACTCTTTTGCCCCCGCCCTCGTCTCCGCTCGGCCTCCGCCACCGCCGCCCGCCCCCGCCCTCGCCCCCGCCCTCGCCCCCGCCCTCGCCCCCCGCCCTCGCCCCCGCCCTCGCCCCCGCCCTCGCCCCCGCCCTCGCCCCCGCCCTCGCCCCCGCCCTGGCCCCCGCCCTCGCCCCCGCCCTCGCCCCCGCCCTCGCCCCCGCCCTCGCCCCCGCCCTCGCCCCCGCCCTCGCCCCCGCCCTCGCCCCCGCCCTCGCCCCCGCCCTCGCCCCCGCCCTCGCCCCCGCCCTCGCCCCCGCCCTCGCCCCCGCCCTCGCCCCCGCCCTCGCCCCCGCCCTCGCCCCCGCCCTCGCCCCCGCCCTCGCCCCCGCCCTCGCCCCCGCCCTCGCCCCCGCCCTCGCCCCCGCCCTCGCCCCCGCCCTCGCCCCCGCCCTCGCCCCCGCCCTCGCCCCCGCCCTCGCCCCCGCCCTCGCCCCCGCCCTCGCCCCCGCCCTCGCCCCCGCCCTCGCCCCCGCCCTCGCCCCCGCCCTCGCCCCCGCCCTCGCCCCCGCCCTCGCCCCTGCCGCGCGACGCCCTCGAGTTCCACCGCTCCCTCGACTCCGCTCGGCCTCCGCCACCGCCTTCGCCACCTCCCCCGCCACCGTCACCACCTCCGCCCCACGCCCGCCCCCGCTGCCGTGCGACGTCCCGAGTTACAACGCTCCCTCGTCTCCACTCGGCCTCCGTCACAGCCTCCACCACCACCCCCGCCCCAGCTCCGGCCCCCGCTCCCACCCCGAGCGCGTCGCCAACGAGTTCCGACGCTCCCTCGTCTCCTCTCGGCCTCCGCCACCGCCTCCGTCACCACCTCCGCCCCGCCCCACCCCGCCCCCGTCACCACCTACGTCCCGCCCCGCCCCCTGCCCCCGCTCTCGCCCCCGCTCCCGCTCCCACCCCCAGCGCGACGCCAACGAGTTCCGACGCTCCTTCGTCTCTTCTCGGCCTCCGCCACCGCCTCCGCCACCGCCACCATCACCATCACCACCTCCGCCCCGCCCCCGCCCCCGCCGCGCGACGCCAACGAGTTCCGACGCTCCCTCGGCGCCGCTGAGCCGAACAAAGTGGGCTTTGTTCGCGCGCGTATTTCCTCCTCGCGGAGCCGTATTTAGCGCAGGAATCGGTCGACTTTGCCTTGTTGGGGAAAGCTCTATGTTGGTGGCCGGGAATGAAAATCTCGACTCAACCCGCATCATGCAAAATCAGCTTGCTCCGTTAATAGATTTGCGCTGAAATGAAATTTTCTGCGACAGTTTGCTCCATTTCGGAAATTCTGCTTCGACGCGAAATCCTCCCCTCTTTTCGAATAAACGGGAATGATTGGATTCATATGCAATGTTAGAAAATCTGAAAAATAAAAATAAAATAACGAAATCGCTTTACCGAAATAAGCTCGTCGAAAGAATCTAGTTAGAACGATTATATCACTCTCTAAAAATAACTCTGTTATTACATAAAATCGGGCACGCGCATTCCTCATTAAGAGAATACAAGTGCCAGGGGACAGGGAAATTCTGTTTGAAACCCTGTGCACATTTTATGTGCAATTTCACGGCGTGCTTTTATTCGTTTCCTCATTTCCGGCGAATGAAACTTTCAGGAGCGCCCTTCTACGATGCCAATGGTGTGCAATATTAAAGGCCCTTTTAAGAGCGCCTCGTGCGGTAATTGTACGCCCCGGGGGCGGAGTATCGTTTGCGCCAAAACACGTCGTAGCGCAAATTAAACAGCGCGCAGCGCAGCACGTGATTAGGCCGGCCTGTGTAAGTGCGCTGATGCGTGGCTGCCGTGACGAAGAAGAATTCTAGAAAACGGTCTTCATTTAGTTGCAATTAGTGACGAATTAAAGTGGATTATAGCGCACGTCGGGCCGGGGGTTCCCCTTCCACGGCCAAATGGCTTCTTTGTCGCTCACCGCAGGCGGCGCGTGGCTTGATAAATGGATTAGGGAGGCCGTGAGCGGCGGCGGCGTTGGCGTCTACGGGGCTTGCTCACGCCTCGCCGCCATATTTCTTCCTCGTGCTTCGCCGCCGCGACGCGGAAATGTGAGAGCAAGTTTTCATTTCTTCCGTATCTCAGCGCCCAGCTTCTCAGACTCGAGAAGGAGCAGATTATGGAACAAAGGCAGACAAAGAGTAGTTGCGTGAGCTGATGATCCTCGCGTCTGTCTTGTCAAACTGTCTCCGAATGCATTTATCGCGGAGAGTGCTCTGGGTGAACCGTCGTACTAACTACCGGCGATAATATAAAAGGAACCCGCTATTTTCAGACCATATGATTTATATTTAAGAATTTTGAACACGGCAGTGATGGAACCTGGGGAAGTATTACCGACACACATTCTTTTCTGTAGAAACTTTCATGTACGTGACTGATAAAATACCGTCAAGATATAAATGTAGGAATTTAACTAAAAATGTAGGAAACGACAGGGAAAAAAGTATGAAAATTGTTTCTCGTGAACGAAAAGTGTTCAAGTACAAGAATTCAGTGAACTTCTTAATAAGAATAAAAATAAAGCGTTAGATGAGTGAAGTAAAGAATGGACATTGACAATCTAACAAACTAACGAAGAAGGAAAGTCTTCTGAAGTAAAATCACACTAACTTAAGATATTCAAATGATATTTAGTGAAATGTAGATGATATTGGAATTGTTTTTCGAAATTATTACACAAAATAATTTTCAAAACGTAGCTCGCACACTGCAGAAGAACAACTATTAAAATATGTTGCAATAAATTAAATCTTGTAACAAATATACCGTTCACGAATTGAGCAACAGCGTATTATAGAAAACGGTACATGTGCATACAGTATAGCAGTTCTTTATGTACCAAAAATATTTACAAAGTTGCAATTCCATGACGCAACGTGGAATTAACAAATATTTAATGGCATGCGGAGTTTCCTTAGAATCCTGCTGTTGCATCACCTTAGCCTGTTACGCACTCAGGACGAGAATTCAGTCGGTCCGCGCAGTATGACTAGACGCAATAACAAAACCAAATATTTGTTTGTTTATGCCAAAATCGAAACTTTTGTTTTTTTGAAGTTCATAAGTTCATCATGAAGGTGAATGTAGTGTGTCACATTTCGTCTTAGCGACTCCTACACACCAAGACCAAGAACCCGAACAATACCCTCTGATTCAATGGCCTCTCCCGACTTCCTCCCACTGCCTTCCGCCCACGAAGATCACCTTGAATCGATTATGTCGCGTAAGGATTCCAAGGAAGCGCCTGACGAGAAGTGCGGGGCGCGGACGGATGTTCGCACTCGAAGCGGGGCGGGGCGGGGCGGGGCGGGGCGGGGGTGGGGCGGGGCGGGGCGCGGCCAAACCTGCGGGGCCTGCTCTTGGCTTAATGAGCCCCCCCCCTCCACCTGCCACTCCGGCGACAGACGCTCAATGCGCCCGGGTGCCGCGTGGGCGCCGCGAAGGACAACGGCGAACGCACAATAATACATTATGAAACGATGATGGAATGGTGGGTATTAACACAAGAGTGCGATATCACGATACGAGCGAGGAACGAGAGAGTATCGTAAACTTCATACGAGAGTATCAACGTCGAGTTGCATACGGTACTTTTTCTACGACTTTTGTAAGTTAATCTTTCGCATTGAATCATTTCGTGGCCGTTGACATAAAGGATTCACCCAAGGCCACCTAGAGGTCGCTCCCTAACTCTACCCTGCGGGCACAGGTGGCTGTGGCCACTAGTCCACCTGCGAGGGAGTACTGCGCTAGTCAAACTGGATCAAGGTAAAATCACGATCCAATTTATTGTAAATAATATTCCATGGAAAATTACTAACTCTAAAAGAAATTAAAACTGACAAGCATAACTTAATATCAAATGGAATTTTAATGTATACAGCCGAACGAAACTTTTCTAGAACGATTCTGAATGATTCATTGTCAATTAAAGTAAAAGACATTCAACGGAAGATGATAGCGCGTGGCGTGTGGGGGCTTGGTTACATACACCGGGAGCCAGCAAGAAAATCTACGCATGATAAGCTCAAAGCGAAAACCTTTTCACAAGTTATCCAGTGTTACGACGAACAGGGAAACGAAAGTATGATGGTATGTAGGTGTTCGGCGTTGCCCTGCACAATTTTTTGAATGTGTCGAATATGCCATTGGTAATGAGTACTCAACTAATTCGTGTTGTGTATTGTTCGTTAGATATCCAAAATGTGAAGGAGTTGTATGCCATTCCGATGTGGCGTCTCACACTGTGCGCCAAATTGAATTCAAAGTGCCACTGTTTTTAATGCCATTCTTGTATCACGAGCTCAAAGCTAATGTTTTGCTCTAATGGTAGAAAATTCTTTTTCATTGTCGATTATGACCACGTTATACCTTTTCGGCATCTCATGCGTGGATCGTACAGATTCAGGTATCTCTGTATTCTTTCGTGTTTGTTTCTTAATTTCTTCTTCATGTTTATATAAAATTTGTCCCTTTCTGAACTAATTCTGAATTAAGATTGATTTTACCGCACCCATGATACCAAATTTTAATATTTAATTTTATCAGATTCAATGGAAATGCGAGCATTCTAAGAGGCATTCATATCTTCAACCTGCATAAAGCTCTCACATTAAAATTCTAATTCTAATTCTATTTCGTATTCTACATTGCCTTTTGGCTCTATGCAATTACCAATAAATGTATTCATTGATCTTAATTTTTAATGAAAAAAAGGAGCAATACAAATGAATATCCCTGAATTGTCCTCTGATTTATTGCAAAGGGGATGTGAAAAGTGGCAATGGCTTGCCGTGCACTCCACACGGCAGCCGTCGCATTCGCCCGCGCCGCCGAAATAAACGTGACGGGGTGTGTGCTCGCCCGAGGAGCAGCCGTGGGCCGGCGCGTGCCCGGACGCGCGGCGCGCCGCTTTGAAGGCAGTGACGGGCGGCTGGCGACGCCGCCAAGGGCTGCGCGCTCGCTGATACGCCCAGTCGCCCGCGGCCGAGAAGGCTCCGCACGAAGGGCCGACACGCGGCGCCCCGCCCCGCCTCGCCCCGCCTCGCCCCGCCTCGCCCCACCACGTCCCATCTACCACGTTGCACTCCGCTCCTTGCCGCTCCGCCCCACTCGGCCCCGCCCCATTCAGCCCCACTCGGCCCCGCCCCACTCGGCCCCGCCCCACTTGGCCCCGCCCCACTCGGCCCCGCCCCGCTTCTCCATGCCCCGCCATGCTCCGCCCCGCCCCGCTACACCACGATCCTCCCCGCTCCGCCCCACCCTGCTTGCTCCGAACTGCCGCGCTCTCTGGCAACCCGTTCCGCCCCGCTCCGCTCCGCCCCGCTCCGTCCCACCTCGCTACTCCCCTCCCCACTCCACCCTGCCCCGCCCCGCTCCTCACGGCCCCGCTCCGCCCCACCCTACTTACTCCGAACTGCCCCGCAACCCGTTCCGCTCCGACCCGCCTTTCCCCGACCCACCACCCCTACCCTTCCCTTCATCCCACGACTCGCCCCGCCCCGTCCCGTCCTGTCTAGCCCCACCAAACGCCGTCTCACCCCGCCTTGTCCCGTGCCGCACCGTCCTGTTCTACTCTCCTCCGTCCCCTCCCTTCCCGTCCCCTGCCGTTTGTCTTCTGAGAACGCGTTCGTTTCTTCTCCTCTATCGCTTTCGCTCTGTTTCCCTGACTTCTGTGACAATTATCGAGGACAATGCATGTAAGTCAGTATTCAGTAGTTCTACAAATATTAGTTGCAAATGACGCAAATTGACTGAAAATGTTTTCTAACATGCACTTAACGTTAGGCCAAATGAAAATATATAAATATTTTAAACCCTGCGTTTACTGTTTTGTAATTAGGATTATTGCTGATTATGTGTTGGCGTTTAGAATTCAAATGTCCTAAGTTAAAAAGAAAAGCTCCTCAAATACTTTTGCACTTTTTAAGAAATGTGAATGTTAATTTCATGATTCTTGTTTTCATCTTTGGAATTTCATTAGGTATTTTGTGCATTGTCAATTTTATGCCAAATATTATATTTATTACTTCGATTTACAATTGTTAATGTAATCTACGAATTCAAATTGTTGAATCAAGTATTTCTCTAACTGATTGTGGAGTCCTTGATCTAGACTGTGAATTTTACATTTAAGAATAAGTTATCTAATTAATTAACATTCAGGATTTAACTTTATTTTGTTCCCTCACTGTTATTTTTCTTGATTCATTTAATTTTCTTCCATTGTATAATAGTATTATTAAGAGTATTAATAATTATACAATGTAAGAAAGAATCACGACATCGGAGACCACTTTGGAAATTGGAGTTGACTGTGTAGAACTCATCCCGTTTCTACTTTCTTTCCACCACATTCCCCCAAATCACTGAAAGCATTCCTCGAGCTCCGGTGGAAGTGGCGACGAAATCCAAGCGGAGGCAGCGCAAGTGGCAAGCAGTGTGCGCAGCGAGGCGGCTCGGGGCGGCGTGCGTTCGCCACCCACTTGGCAGCCGCTTGACTCTCGGCGCCGCCGCGCCGCCGCGCCGACGGGCCGCAGGCGCCGTTCGCGGCAGTGCAGCGGCGGAGGAAACTGCACGCGGGTGCGTGAGCTGCGAGCCCTCCCCTCCACCCTGCCTGCCCGCCCCGCCCCGCACACCCACCCCGACCCGTCCACCCGCCCCTCTCCGTCCCGTCCCGCTCCGCCCCGTCCTGCCCCGCCCCACCTGCCCGCACCGCCCCGTCCCGCCCTCCCCGCCTCTCCTGCCCCGCCCGCTTTGCCCACCCGCTCCGCCCCCGCCAACCCCGTCCCCGCTCGCTCCACCCCCGCCCACTTCACCCGCCATCCTCTCCGCTGCTCCCAACCGCCCCGCCCTCCCCACCCGCTCCTCCCAACCGCCCCGCCCCCCCGCCTGCACGCCGCTTTTATTAATATAAGGCGCCGGCGTGCGGCGCAGCTGGGGCCGCGCGCGTAAACACTCTGAATTATTTATCCCGCGCGGCCGCGTGCGCGCCTTGGGGAACGCCGCACAGTGGGCCGAGGCGCCACCGAAAGCGCGCGCGGAAACGCACCAGACACCAGAAAATATTGCAGTCATGTCTTTAAATAATGCAGTCAACCAATAATTTAATTGCACTCATGTGTAAAAATTTTCTCTATTTTTATTATCATACATTATTTTACGATAATTAATTTCATATCAAATCAGAAGTATAAGACACTGTCATGTCTTCAAATTTTCAGTCCTCATCGGCCATATAAATTTTCGGTTCCCTATTTTCTACGTTCCTATGAGAGATGAGTGCTTTGTGTAACAATATTGTTCTTTTACATAGATACCAAAAATGTTTCATCCCTTTCGCAACCTCAAACGTTTGTTTCAATAAAAAATATAAGTTTCTTTTCAGGTGTTCCCTTATTGTTATTTTATTAATTATGTTAAAAGACGAAAAATGACAAGTTGAAAGTGTCACCATTTAGTGAAATCCTAAATTAATTAAACGCACTATCTCGCATAGAATTCTTTCCACGTGATGAGATGGAAAGGTGTTCCCGATCGATGTTTTGCTCGCGCGGGCCCAGCGCGCACCGGGCAAACGCCCTGGGGGGGGAGGGGGCGGGAGGGGCGGCGTGTGGCCGGCCGCGCGACCACACGCGCATCCCCTGCGCCGCCTCATTCCCATCTCATGAACTGTCGTCCGCCGGTGCTCTTGTTTGGGTTGGCCTCCTCTCCGACTCGCTGTCGCCCTAAATGTTACGTTAGCTCTGATTTATGAAGCTACTTCCCCCAGTGGGTCTCCCTCCCTTCTCCTACCCCCTCGCTCCACCCTCTCTCTCCCACTCGATCTCCCCCTCTCTCCCGCTATCTCCCTCTTTTTCTCTCTTCCCACCTTTTTCTCTTTCTCTCTCTGTTTCTTTCTTCCTCCCCCTTTCTCTTGCTCATCATTCTTTCTGTTTCATTTTCTTTGACCTATTACTCTTAATATTTTTCTATCATTATAATGTTACAATGTTTTTAATTCTTTCACGTTTCCTCCATTTCTATTATACTGAATTGCTGTATATCTTTGATATATTTGTCGTTATTAAATATTTGACACGTATATTTTTCTTGGATTCAATTATTGCATTGCCAACTCTAACCTTCATTATCTACACATCTACACATCTCTATTACTTCGCCGCTGGTTCCCTTGATAAATTCTCTTTTCAGTTTTCAATCAATATACTTCTTTTATGGTTTCTTTGTGACATTTTCGTAATGTTAACATTTCAGGAGAAATAAATAATTAGTTACTAATTATCAAACACGTGTTAATTAGGCACAAGGATCTTTCATTAACTTTTATCAAAACGTTACATCCCCGTGATAGCATGCATAAACTAATCAGTTATCGATCATCACATTTCGAAAATTTTTTCTCAATGGCTGTGTAATGTTACACGTTGCATAGTAATATTGTCAATAAGGTAATATTTTTATTCAAAAGTTCAAAATATGTTACATAACCTGAAGGAAAGTTTCTGAGGAATTGTTCACATACTTAACGAGAGAAGCTGACGCACACCTTCCGCTTCGCACAGAAATCGCTTTTGAGGTTTTCAGCCACAAGTCAATGGCTGATATTAGGGCCTTATGTGGCAATGGAGCAAGTTTTGATGGTACGTTGAGATTGGTTTTCAAATTGTTAGAGTCAGTTCCATTATTTCCAAGACGTTGAATATTATTTTTCAGGAGTATAAGCTTTTGTCAGGAGAGAGAATGTAACATTGTGTATTATGAATGGTATCAAAACGAAGCGGAAATTTTCAGATTCCATCTCTTTCAAACGACCTATGAAACACGCTCAGTCGGTACCAATTCAAACCCGACTGAGAAGCAATTTCCGGAATCTATTGCAAAAGCATGCATAGTAAACAAAACAACATTCTCACAAAATTTTATCGAAATCAAAGTGCAAAAGTAGCTGGACCTCTGTTTCTCACAGGATACGACAGATCATTTCAAGAACGCAGTTCCCCTCTTTATGGCATCTACGAGACTTTCACGGCAAATCCCTCGATATGAAATAAATAACCCTCACAAAGTCGTACCAGAATCGAAGGTTTGCATTGAAAAGACAACAGCGAGCAAGAGGTAGAAAAAGAGGAAAGCTTTCAGGCGGCGCTCCTATCGAAACTGTTGAGGGTTTCTCATGTGTCGACGCTGCAGGAACAGCAGAATGTGACGCACTTATTGAAAAATCTTCTCGGTGTCGGTGCTGTTCTTTTATGTGAAGAAAACTTGTTTTCGTTCGTGTCATACGTCACTGTCTGACATACGGATATTTTCCCTAACAAAACCTTACAAATATCTCGCTGATTTTCAAGCGTAACTGTTTCTATATAATTAGAAACTATATTGTTCATCGAAAAGAAAAATAATGTTTATTTTAAAAACACTGTGATATATAATAGATAGATAGATATTGTTTATTTAGCCTTCTCGGCTATTTTTACATAAAATACATGTTTACATACATTGCTTACATCTATAAGTATACTCTATTAACTATTTACAAAATGAATTTTCTTCTTTTATGTGTTTTATAATTTTTCTTTTAAATTCTTTAATTTGTTCACAGTTTTTTATTTCTAATGGTAGTTTATTATATAATTAAATTCCGTTGTCAAATAGTCTATTTTTTGCCTGTTCAGTTTTACTAAAATTAATTACTAAATGTTGTGCTTGTCTTGTTTCCCTTGCTGTTTTATCTTTCACTCTTTGGATTTTGTTTACTAAATCTCCTGTTATTTGGTTTTTAATTAATTTAAAAATAAAGATTAGTGTCTTATACTGAATTCTGTCTTTTATTGACATAAATTTCAGAGTGTCTAGCATGTCTACCACTGGAGTGTATCTATTGCATTGTATTATTACCCTCATTGCTCTATTTTGTTGTATCTGAAGTTTTTTAATTTCACTTTTTTGGGCTCCAACTAGTATTGTTGCACAGTAATCAAAATGTGGTGCAATTATGGATTTATATATCAAACATCTTGTATAGCCATTTATAGATTGCCCAATTCTGTTTAACATATTAATCTTTTTTCCAGTTTTCTTTGCTATATATTCTATATAATCTTTAAAATTTAATTTACTATCTATAATTACTCCCAGATATTTCATTTTGTATACCCGTTGTAGTTCCTTTAAATCAGTTGTGAATAATTTTGTTTCTCTTTCTTCTATGTTTCTTCCACTATGTAAAATCATAAATTTAGTCTTTTCTACATTCATTATTAATTTATTTACCCTTAACCATTCTTGTACTGCAATAAATACACTGCAGTTTAAATTCAATTTCCGCTTCTGTTTCTCCAATTACATACAATAAAGTGTCGTCAGCAAATAACTGAATTTTACATTCATTCGCAAAAAAAATTATTATATACTTAATTAAGTTATTTATGTACATTATAAACAATATTGGTCCCAAAACTGACCCTTGCGGAACACCTAAATCTACGTTAATTTCCTCTGACATAATGTTATTATATTTTACTTTTTGCTTCTATTTACAAGATACGAAATAAACCACTTTTGAACGTCACTTTTGATACCGTATTTGTACATTTTCTCAATCAGCATTGACCTGTCAACCGTTTAATGAATTAGTTTATATTTTTATTGTGTAATATTTTTAAATAACTTAATGTGCCTGTAACACGTAATGTACTTCAGCTTCCGGGTCAATGATCCCCGTCTCGAGCAGGTTTTTGTCCAGTTTTCTTTTTTTAATACTAATTTTGAAAATCAGGAAAACGTTACTTTTTAATTAATTTATTTTTCATTCTATTTGCCACAGAATTTTGGCCATGCATTCCGAGATATCTTGTCTCATTAAATAATTGTTGTCTCAACAATCAAATCTGAATCCAATTCTTCTCTAAGCTGCAAACTTTGTTCAGTATTATTTTATTTTCAAAATGTAATATTTTTATCACCATTAGTTTTGAGAAGTTAATACGTCATCCTGAAACATTTTTATCAACTCTAAAATATTGTTTTTAAAATCCTATCATTTATCTTTGAGCTGAGCCTATCCATTTCAGAATCGATTGCATTTCCATTCCCATTCCCATTTTCAATGTTCCCCAAAATTCCACATCCCGCCTGCGTTTTGCTGAATCCGCTTTCCTTATCCCGGCCATCCTTTATGTACTGCGTCGCGTCCTGTCCTCCATCGCCGCCCTTTTGGACTGTCCCCGCCCCCCGCGTTCATTCCCCGGCGCCTGACTTGTTCTGTCCACTTCTCCGCAACGCATTTCGCCTCGCAACTGTTCTGAAATGCTAATCCCCCGCCTTCGCCGCGGACCGCCCCCCGCTCATCAAGTTCCGATGCCACTGTCCGCCCTCTGCACTTTTCTGTCGTACGTCCGCACTGACCAGGATACCCGGATACCGAGTTCCGTGAAATGCCGATCTAATCCACTTTCTGTTTTTATTCTGTTCTCTTTCTATAACTTCATTCGTATTCGGGCTTTGCGATCACTTCTTGTAGTGTGTGCACTAGTGAGCGCGGTACAATACTAACGTCTGCTTATTCAGGACTTCACTGAACGTGAATTTGCGTATATTTGAGGCGCTTTGATTGTTTTGCGCGCCACCAATCGGGTATGCACTTTATTTCGCGAATTTTTTTTCATTATTTTCGTAATTGAAAGCAACGCCACTGATAAGATACAATTCAAGTCACTTCATTTTTATCATAACTGCAACTGAAAACATACGTGTTAAAAGACTACCGTATTGATACGCACGATTTGTATCGCATTATAAGTAGAAGTTATATGTGTATTACTGATGTAAAATGAACTGTGATTGATTTGATCTGGAGTTATTATTTATTTGTATTTTTAATGAAAAGTTTTTTAAACATTGCTCATCATATAGAATCATATTATTGTAACTAAACTGTGTCTAATTATTTTGTTTGAAAGGTGATAACGAATCACTTCTATTCGATTTTTTCTTAACTTAAGTACATCTTTGAAGTTAAATAAAGCATACAATCCACGATCCTATTGAACTAATAAAGTCAAAAGTCACGAACTCCACACACACGCCGAAACGTTCAGAAAGGGATTAAATAAAGTTCTTGGCCGTTCCTTCGAAATCTCTTGGTGCGATTCGATTCAGCAGATGAGAATCGAAGGGCGGCCGGCCGGCGCGGCAAGGGCTATCCGCTGCTCGGCGCGCGCCCGGCCCCGCCCCGTCCTGCCCCGCCCCGCCCCGTCCTGCCCCACCCTGCCTGCCGGCCGGCTGGCTGGCCGGCCGGCCGGCCGGCCGGCCGGCCGTTCGTTTTTTCCACGTCCGCGCCGCTGCTGTTTGTCGCCCGAAATTGATTTCTCGCTGACTGCGCCCCACCCCCTGGACCCGTCCCAGCCCACCGCCCGCACTTCCCCGGCCGTTCGACTCTCCGACCCAACGCCGTTCGTATCTCACCGGATCCCCGCCTCCGCCCGGTCCCCGCCTCCGCCCGGTCCCCGCCTCCGCCCGGTCCCCGCCTCCGCCCGGTCCCCGCCTCCGCCCGGTCCCCGCCTCCGCCCGGTCCCCGCCTCCGCCCGGTCCCCGCCTCCGCCCGGTCCCCGCCTCCGCCCGGTCCCCGCCTCCGCCCGGCCCCCGCCTCCGCCCGGTCCCCGCCTCCGCCCGGTCCCCGCCTCCGCCCGGTCCCCGGTCTGGTCCCCACCTCCTCCCGGTCTCCGAGTCAGTCGTCATCACAACCTTCCCTCCGGTCCCCGACTCCGCCCACTTCCCCTCCTCTCGCTCCCCGACCTTTCTCCTCCACCCAGTCCCCGCCTCCGATGTCCGTCATTGCGATCTCCGATCTCCGTCTCTCTGATCCCCGACCCTGTCCAATTCCCCTCCTCTCGCTCCCCGGCCTTCCGTCTCCTCCCAGTCCCCGCGTCACCCCCATCACTGTCATCACACCCGTCCCTCCGGTCCTCGAATCCGCCCACTTCCCCCCTCTCGCTCCCCGGCCGACCGCCTCCGCCGGGGGCCCGGCCCCGCGCCGGCGTTCCGCAGGGCTCTGTGTTTTATTGCGAACTATTTTGAAAGGCTGCCGAATCCGGTGTGAAATCGACAACGGATCGCGGCCGCGCGATAGGGCGAGGGGGCGGGGCGAAGGGGCGGGGCGAAGGGGCGGGGCGAAGGGGCGGGGCGAAGGGGCGGGGCGAAGGGGGGACGGGGGCCGCCGGAAGGGCGACCGGGGCGCCGCGCGGGCTGCATTAAAACTAATTCACGGCTCCGCGCCCGCTGCAGTCCGATGGCTGCGGCAGTGTGACGCGCTACGGCCCTGTGGGCCTGAATTGGGGAGTGGACATTTGTTAGAGAAAAATTGTGGATTTTATTTTGTGGAATTTGAAGAGAGAGAAGAAAATGCTTAGATGTGAGGGGTAAAAATAGGAGAGACACAGAGAAAGTTAGACAGGGGGATAACACACAAGAGAGAATAAGGATGGAAAGTAAAAGTTGGAAAGACAGTAAAAAGGAAGAATTAAACCAATATTTGTGTGAACAGTAGATGCGTACACATGCGACATTTTTAATGACTTCAAGGAACAAAATGCCAAATTCAAAGAAAAAAGGAGGAGTTTGACCGAGTGTACATGACAAATAATTTGCATTCAGACGAAATGAAGAACGATCGAGTAAAGCAAAACCTGGCTCGCCTAAATCCATTATTGTTTTGTAGTAGTCATTGAACATGTAAATGCAAGTATAACATTAAGTAATATTTATTTCTGTTGGGAATAGACTTAGTGATTTTTATAGACGGAGTGATTTTTCCCATTAATTCAAAAGAAATCGTGTGAGTATATTCAAAATAACTGGAACTTGAAATACTTTGCATGCTTGAATGCACCTCATGAAACAGACATAAGTATTACGTGGTTAGGTTTATAGTGGGATCTCCAGTGGAAAACAGAAATCATGTTGGAAGTCCCAGAGAAATGATAAGAGGCGAGGCAATTGATAGCTCCGCCAGCATGGACAAGGTGGAGGGGCCGGGTCCCGGGCGGCTGCAGGTGTGGAGAGTCCATCCCCGGCGGGTGGGCGGGGCCTGCTGAGCCGGAAATTGCACATCGCTGCACCGGCGCGGCGCGGCGGGGGAGTTGGCAGAGTAGAAAACCCGGCCGCTCCCCCAGGGGACGTAATGGCGGTTTGATTGTCGTGGCCGCGTGGGGCGGCCGCGCGGACGTGACACGAGGCATCTTCTCCGCCCGCCCCGCTCGCCCTCCCATCCCCTGCTCGCTCTTTCCTCCCATCCCGCCACCCGTTGCCCCGTCGCCCCGCCCCCATGCCCCTTCCTCCCTGCTCGCCCGTCAGATTCTGACCACCTCTTCCTCATCGCTCCCCGCTTCTTCTTCACTCGCCCATTTCTGCTCGGTCATCGTCACTCGAAACTCCTTCCCCTCTCGCTCTTTCCTCCCTGCTCGCCCTTCAGATTCTGACCACCTCTTCCTCATCGCTCCCCACTTCTTCTTCACTCGCCCATTTCTGCTCGGCCATCGTCACTCGAAACTCCTTCCCCTCTCGCTCTTTCCTCCCTGCTCGCCCTTCAGATTCTGACCACCTCTTCCTCATCGCTCCCCACTTCTTCTTCACTCGCCCATTTCTGCTCGGCCATCGTCACTCGAAACTCCTTCCCCTCTCGCTCTTTCCTCCCTGCTCGCCCTTCAGATTCTGACCACCTCTTCCTCATCGCTCCCCACTTCTTCTTCACTCGCCCATTTCTGCTCGGCCATCGTCACTCGAAACTCCTTCCCCTCTCGCTCTTTCCTCCCTGCTCGCCCTTCAGATTCTGACCACCTCTTCCTCATCGCTCCCCACTTCTTCTTCACTCGCCCATTTCTGCTCGGCCATCGTCACTCGAAACTCCTTCCCCTCTCGCTCTTTCCTCCCTGCTCGCCCTTCAGATTCTGACCACCTCTTCCTCATCGCTCCCCGCTTCTTCTTCACTCGCCCATTTCTGCTCGGTCATCGTCACTCGAAACTCCTTCCCCTCTCGCTCTTTCCTCCCTGCTCGCCCTTCAGATTCTGACCACCTCTTCCTCATCGCTCCCCACTTCTTCTTCACTCGCCCATTTCTGCTCGGTCATCGTCACTCGAAACTCCTTCCCCTCTCGCTCTTTCCTCCCTGCTCGCCCTTCAGATTCTGACCACCTCTTCCTCATCGCTCCCCACTTCTTCTTCACTCGCCCATTTCTGCTCGGCCATCGTCACTCGAAACTCCTTCCCCTCTCGCTCTTTCCTCCCTGCTCGCCATTCCGATCCTGGTCATGTCCGCCTCTCCGCTCGCCCACCCCTTCCTGTTGTCTTGCCCCACCCCGGTCCTGCCCGCCGCTCCCTTCCCTCATACCCCATGGTCTCCACCTGCCGCTCCCTTCCCTCATACCCCTTCCTCCTCGGTTGTCCCTTCATACGCCCCCCTCTTTCCGTACCCGCCCCTCTACTCACCCCTCCCTCCATAATCGTCCTTTCCTCCCACCCTACTCCCCTTTCCACTCTTCCAGCTCTACCACCTTCCCAGCATGCCCGTCCCTCCCCTTTCGCCTATTACCTCGCCCTGCTCATCTCGCTTCCTTAACCCGCCCCGCCTCGCCTTCTTCCTGCTTGTCCCTCCGTGCCTCGTTCCCTTGTCCGCCCCCCTTCTTTCGCCCGGTCCGCGTCTCCATGCCCTCCCCCTTCGCCCACGCCCTCCCCTTGGCCCACGCCCTCCCTGTCCGTCCTCGGAACCCGACGCTCCGCGCACCGCCGCCCCCGCGAGAGTAAACGAGCCCTAGGACGCTGCATGTGCCCGGAATATCCACCGGCTGTCTTTTGTGCAGGTTAATTACGCTCCGGGACAAAGGGACGTGAAAACTGCCGCACGCCGATGCAACCTCGGGGGTTAACACGCCCTGACGCGCAATAAACGTAACTGGTTTCTCTATTTCCTGTAATAGCATCATGTTGGGAATACTCGCGTTCATATGATTTGTTAACGTTTGCGCTTGCATGAATACATTAAAAGCTTATGAAAGGCCAGTATTTCATCTCTGTGTGGGCGCGCTGCTATACTTTGATGTCTCTATCTCGTGAGCGCTCCGCCCGTTGAATTGCGGGAGAAACCGAAATTGCGAGCCGGCATTCTGCTGGATGTGTTCATATTTTTATTATGATTTTATGCATTTCTACCAACATGATTTTGCGCGCCACTGCTTTCGTCGCCTGGTAAACGAGATTTGTGGAGAAAAAATAAAAACCTCTTTAAAACTCGGTTAAAATAAACGCATTTATTTAAATAGCAATGTACACCAATGCCACATTTGCAGTTAACTTAATTGAAGATAGCATGTATCCGTATCTTGGAGTGATCAGCTGAAGATGGGCTTGGGTTATACGTGAGGTGTTGTCTTCAATATTTTGCCTCTTATAACATTTTGTTTGAAAAATTTTATTTATAAATTAATTGCTTATGAATTTTAATGACGTAATTTTAAAGTTTACATTTTAATATACGTTCAACATAGTTGCGGGAAAGCCACGTTTTCTTACTTCACAATTTTTGTCGAACTATTGTTTGCATCGATTTACCTTGTTATCTTGCAATGTTACCTTCGCCTACTTCTTAATTGTAAGATCCGTATATTACTAACTTATCAACAATTTTCCAATTTTTTTTATTCCTGTCGTTTCGTTCTGTCTTTCATATCACCATTTTCTTATTTTACAGCAGTATTTTCCCCGGCTGCTCTCACGACTGCCGCTTTACATGCTTATGTGTAATAAAACGCGCGGATGCACGACCGTATTTTTCCGGCAGGTGTACGTTCTGAGCCAGTAGTAAAAGGCAGCGCGGGCACGTACGCCCCTGGCCCGTCAACGTCGGAGCCCGCAGCCCAAGAGGCGGGAGGGATCTGTTGGCCGCTGGCGGCGAGGGCGGGAACCAGCGCCCAGAGGACAAACAGGCGACGCACAGCGCTTGTACCTCTCGGGTAGTAGGGCGGCAGCCGTGGGACCGCGATGGATTCATTCTGTGCTCACGGTGTAAAAGTTTTTAAGTCAGAAATCTTAGTTTGGAGAAAACAAGGGTTAAATATTATTGATCCAACGTTTCTTCCTATGCTGAACGCTATTTCCCAACGCTTTTTTTTCGTAAAGGAGGCAACATTAGAATTCGGTAGTTTTACTAAAATAAAATATAGATACTTAACTTGTAGTTTCAGTACTTAACCCACTTTTGCCAAAAATTGACTTTGGAACTATTACCCTGTGATCACAGAATCGATGGAATGTTAATCAGTAAATTACGTCGATTAGAATTAAGAACTTAATGAAATTCATTTTAAGAAAATCTTTATTTTATATCAACAAATAATTAATATTATTATTTCTAAAACAATAATAACAGTATAATGTAGGTTAGAGGATTAGATAAATTTTCTCCAGCAAAAAATTCACCTTTTTTTAAACTCCACAAAAAACGTACAAACTATTTAAATGTTTTAATTTTTAAAAATTATTTCAATGAAAATAAAACTTATAATTTTAAATATCGAAATATTCAATGAGAACTCAGATTTAATTGGAACAAATGCGTTAAAACAAGTACGAAAAACAACACAAGAACTTTTTATTTATTTAACATCAAAACAATTAAAAACTGTGTACGACGTACAAAATACAGGTACAAAATAAACTGCCAATAAAATGTAAATATCATTTGCTAGTATTGATAATTTCAATTTCATGACAATACAAAAAACATAACAAAACAATATAAAATACAAGTTCATAATGAACTTTCGGTAAAATGCGAACTTGCTTTGCAACTTTGGTACGTGTTGCGCAATTCTTACTTTGTTATCAAAACATAACAATTTGGATGAACATTTATGTTACATATAATGATTGTATGAGTTTCAAATCTTAAAACTGTAAGAAGCGATAGGTTAATGCTTGGTCGCACCATGTATACGATATATACTTGGCAGTGTTGAAACAATTTTACTGGTATGATGAAAACCCCTCGTTTCACTGCTCGAATGATGAAAACCCGTATTTTATATGAACTAAATTAAAAAACAAGTGTCCAGTAAAACCCTCAAACAAACTCTAAATAACGAAAGAAACTCAAAAACATCTACTGGGTAGATTTTTTTCGAACACAAATTTTATTTTTCAGCCCTTCTAGCTCACAGCATCGCCTGTACCGACGACTTTTGCTCTTCTTCTCGATCAGGACGTATAGCTATGGTTTATTTTTTTAGGGTTCTGTTTTCATTTATTCTGATTATAAAAGAGATAAAAATAGATTCAGATCCAACAGTGAAGCCTCCGTACGTAGGTATTTCATATTGATCCGGCGGATTTGAAGTGGAGAAAATAAGTATTTCTTCATTATTGATGCTATAGTAGCCAAAATAAATTTTCTTAACCATGTACTCTGTTTCTTACAATAGTTATTTTTTTCTTCATCTAGAAAAAAGTTTGGTACAGGTGTGCCATAAATAATATTCCATTAACACTCATTTTCAGTTAACCTTTTCATGGGAATTCATTATTTACGTTTCTGCTTCAAGTAGTGCTGACTCTATCGAGTATTGAAAACAAAATGAATGAGACGAAGTTCTTCAGATTTCATGTTCCCACACCAGTCGAAAAAAGACGACGACGAAAAACGCTGCAGTTTGCTGCGAAGCTTGCTCGCTGTGGCGTTGTAGCGAACGCCAACAAAACTCAAGATTTTCGTGACAACTGAAAAAATGAACAAGAGCGCGCAGGCAAGAAATCCAGGCACTGAATAATTTATTCCTCTTGGGAGAAACTTTTCCGTACAGAGAAACAAAATAATTGTCAAGGTAAAAAAGAGACGTCCTTTTCTTCCTTGACAATTGATACCTCGCCGTACTCGTAGTGATCTACAACTCGAAAATTTCTCAAATTTATAATACAGAAAGCAAAAACCTACTCTTTTACTGTGTAATAATTTTTATTTTCGTAGTAAAATTAACACAATGTTTTGCGATGTGTATTTCACAGAACGCTACAAAAATTAACAGCTTTTATATACCAATCATCCGAACCATCATCGGCAAATTGAAGAAATTCTTCCTTTTTTCAACTAAAGTAAATTTAAAACGAAAAGAAAAAAACTTGAATGTTTAATGTCATACAGCTAGAAAGCATTGAAAAGTTCTCGTACTTAACAAGTTTAGACTGCAGAAACATTTATTTCTTTTTCCCGAAGTAAGTTTAAGGAAAAAGTAAGACTTTTGGTTGGTTGAATAAGCGACGAGTTGTTTGGTACGCGTTGCCTACACACAAGACTAGCTCCCTATATTATTCGCGTGAGCTTCCCTGCAAGACGAGCATCAAGTCGGGAAATTGATATGTGAGGAGCATTGGAACAGGGAACCGCCGACAGCGGCAGCGTGTAAGGACGTCACCTGGTGGCCGCCGGAGCAGCGGGCGAGGGCGACGGTGACGGCCAGGGCGCCGACGCGACGCGACGCGACGCGACGGCGGCGTTCGCTGCTGCTGAGACAAGCGAGCGGAAGGGACTGGGGTCGCGCGCCCGCGTGGGCGACGGCGACGGCGGTGACGGAGACGGAACGGTAACGGAGGCAGCGACAGCGACGGCGATGGCGAGAGCGAGCGACGTCAAGGCGACGGCGACGGGAATGGCGAGAGCGCGGACACGGGTAAGAGCGAGAGAGAGGGCGATGGCGAGAGCCAGGGTCAGGGCGAATTCGAGGGTGAATTCGAGGGCGAGGGCGATGGCAAGGGCCAGGGCCAGGGCGAGGGCGAAGTCGAGGGCGAGGTCGAGGGCGAGGTCGAGGGCGAAGTCGAGGGCGAAGTCGAGGGCGAAGTCGAGGGCGAAGTCGAGGGCGAAGTCGAGGGCGAAGTCGAGGGCGAAGTCGAGGGCGAAGTCGAGGGCGAAGTCGAGGGCGAAGTCGAGGGCGAAGTCGAGGGCGAAGTCGAGGGCGAAGTCGAGGGCGAAGTCGAGGGCGAAGTCGAGGGCGAAGTCGAGGGCGAAGTCGAGGGCGAAGTCGAGGGCGAAGTCGAGGGCGAAGTCGAGGGCGAAGTCGAGGGCGAAGTCGAGGGCGAAGTCGAGGGCGAGGGCGAGGGCGATGGCGATGGCAAGGGCCAGGGCCAGGGCGAGGGCGAAGTCGAGGGCGAAGTCGAGGGTGAAGTCGAGGGCGAAGTCGAGAGCGACGGCGTGGGCGACGGCGAGTGCGAGGGAGACGATAATGGCGAGGGCGATGGCGTGAGCGACGAAGAAGGCGACGGAAAGGGCGACGGCATGAGTGGTGGCGAGGCCGGCGGCGAGGGTAAGGGCAAGGGCGAGGGCGGAGGCGAGGGTAGGCGGGGCGGCAGCGGCGGCGCCGTCGGCAGCATTCGCTCCCGAGACAAGCGAGCGGCGGCCGGCGCGACCGCGTCGGTGGCGGCGGCGGCGGAGCAAAGCCCTCGGCGCGGGGCGGCGTCCGCTAGATAGCGCATCGATCGCTTACGCAGCGGCGACGCACGCTTAGGCCACGCACACGCGCGCGGCGCGGCGGACGGCCTCGCGCCGCAGGCACGCACGCACGCACGCCCGGCTCTCGGGGCAACGCTACGCCGCCGCCGCCGCTCGCCTCCCCTCGGTCTTGGCGATCACGCTCCCTGCCGCCCTCCGCCCCCCCCACGCCGCCGCTCGTGCTCTGCCCTTAGCGCAAATCGCTGGGTTCCCCTGGGCATTCTGACGGCAGGTACAGGCAGGTATTAGGGGCTCCTCCAAGGAGGGAAGGGTATTGTTCAAGATCGATGGAGGTTAGGATGGGATTGCTACGTACATTCTGCGTTAGAATGAAATGTGGAATGCTTTTATTGAGTACAAATGTTGGCTGTTATTTGTTAGTGTGTGAGCATTTTTACTGTGAATGTTGCTCTTGATTTGTAGAAGGCAGGTCGTTTGGAGAAGCAGTTCAAGGGTACAAAATATTTATTGTGGTCATGGAGACATAATATTCTAGTGAGTGAACAAAAGATAGGAACGTTTTATAAGCCGGCTCTGAAATCCGTGATGAGTTAGCGTTCTTGTCGCCATATCTCAATGAGATACATAATTCGTGACTCGCGATGGCGTTTTGTGGCTTTCTTTTACATCTTCGTGCTCCGAAGGGCTGGAATTGAGTCTCTCACCATAGAACCAAACGAGTAAGATAATGTCTTATATCAATCGAAAGCTACTCATGTCAGAAATAACCTTGTTTGCTGTTCGCAGGGTTTCAAAAGGTAATAAATTAAACAATATTCCGATACAAGATGATAGGCGATTGATTTTTGTTCATCTTGTGCTATTTAGCACGACATTTTATTTAACCATTAAGAGACCATGATGAGGTTGTACTTTATTTTAAGGCATTTACCTCAATTTTCAAAGTGTTTACTATTTATAAGAAAATACTGCAATTCAGGATACAGAATATGCCGTATTCAGAATCAAATGCTTATTTTAAGTTTTATTTTAATTTATTTTGGGGGAGTAATGAATTATTTATTTTTGATCAGAAATGGAACTTTTAAAGACGCGACTACTTCCATAAATACATTCTCTGTTTTTCAAAAGCTCAGACCGCATTTACACATGCAGCAATTACCTAATTATATTTTATGATAATACGAATGGTTTTCCTACTAAATGTGTTAAAATTGTGTGACTAGATAACGTTGCTTTTCTGGTTGGCATTCCGTTTAAGCTCCTAACTGTTCTTCTTCACTAAGATAACTTACCTCAGTTCTGATGTTTCCAAAACAACCCCGCCGCCGTTGTTTATCCCATCGCCCTTCTCTTTCCCCATTCCTTTGCTCTGGATCTCTATATCACAATGACAATTACCTGACTATTGACGTCACAGCCAACGCCGCAGCGCGCCGTCAGACAACTCTGAGGTTGTTGGAGTTATTTTTGATGAGATAAAAGTTTATGAGTGGAAAATAAAAGTTTATGTTTTACGTGTGTTTTCTTAGGTTTTACAGTAACGAATATTTTTCATTTTAAGCGTAATACTTGGTTCGGTTTGCATTATTTATATTTTTGTATATTCGTATACTATCATTTTTTTGTATTTATAATATTTTTACTTTCTCGCTACAGAGTAGAGAGAAACATGCAATGCGGCGCGAAGAAACGGCGAATTTTCGGCAGAAAAACTCTAACTACAAGGCCCAGGTAATGAAAAAGTAAAGAAATCTAGTTGCTAAATTTAGAAAAAATTAAATATCTTTCGATGCAGCCAGAATCCATATTTCGTGGGTCCTTGATACCAAAAAATCGAATGACGGCAAAACGTCTGTCCGTCTGTTCGACTACGAACAACGCTAACGGCTAAACCATTCACCCGATTTTCTCCAAAACTGATATTCCTCAATAGATCTGGCTGATGTCGGAGACCCTTGAATTTAAAACCGATATTTTAATTTTTAGGGGTACTTTACATGAAGCCCCTGGTACATTTTCCAAATTTTCAACACAATGGTTCCATTGTTTTTTGATTAAAATTTTGTTTTTGTGTAGTGTGAAAGACGTTTGCGAGAATGGTGTAGATCTTACATTCGTTAAAAACCCTAATTTTCCGAAAATTACAATAGTTCAACATTTTTCGGAGTCTTCCTACAACTAAAATATTAAAGATAGATATTTTCCCTAAATGAAATCTGTTCCTTAAAATATATATTTTTAAATAATGTCATTTACAATGTTTCGAAGATTTGAGTAATTTTCCGTGTAATTTTGCGTGAAAATACGAGCGAGAAAGTACGTGCTGTTTTAGTACCACTATTTTTATACAACTATGATATTTAGGAAGTGCATATGCGTAAATTAAGTTTTTTTTAAAGAAATAGCTTCAAAAATAAAAAAGGGTTTGCTTTTCATATCATTTTTCTCAAAAAGAATTTGATTTCAGTACGCACTCCAGACAAACTCCATAGAAAAGTGATATGTCGTAAAACAGTGAATGGCAGGAGTCTATTTATACCTCTTTTGTTTGGAGAATGTGTGAAAAAGCGGTATATAGTTATTAAGAATAATAGTTTAACATTGTTTAAATACTACATGACTTATACCACTTTTGTAACATAAAGATGTTATGGACTTTATTTTAAACAAAAAACTACATAAACTCATTGATATCGCTCAAAATTACGTCTCTCTTTCCTGAAGTTTACAGAGCAGTGGATGAATGCATTCCTGTGCACTTGCGGTTACGTGAAATGAATAGACCCATAAAATTTGCCATGTTCCATCTAGAAAATATTTTCTTTTATGAAAAGAAATGTACTGAATACCAATACTTTTCGATTCAAAAAGAATATGAATAGGTCACTATAAATATAACTAGAATTTCATCTGGCTTACCAGATTGTATAATATTTTCACATTTGCTCGTATCTGGGAGGAAAATGAATCGTTTTGGATGTCCCATGTAGTGCAAATATATTAATGTTGCGATATCGTTATCTGCAGCCCGGGGCTGTTGGTGGCTGCAAATCATATACGCTTCATTTGCTTCGTTTTATCAGGGAGAAATGAATTGCATAAAGCAATTCATGCAACGAATGCATTGCATGATAGTCAGCATTAGTTTACTTATTTGACTAGCACTTTTTGTGGAATTTTCACAGCCAGCGATGTTTTGCAAACTTTTGTTATTTGAAGTCTGACCCTTGTAGATTATTTTTGTTAGCAGATAGTCCATCCACAGATTATTATCAGTTTTTACTCATCGTTTACAATCATTTGAATGGTGGTAAGGCGACTCTAAAAGGGTCAGATGATCCGATGCGTCTTCCTCACGCGGTATAGCAGAAGTCATCAACGATGTCTCTAACACGGGACGATGAAGATGCTATCTACAGCATTAGAACTGTTTATGGGACACGACGTATTTGTTATTGATCCAGACGTGCTTACAAAACGCCTTGTAATGAGACGATTGCGTGTCGTGAAACATTTTCAATTGTATATTTGAAAACAATGTCGAGGCAATGAGATTAACGAGTTTGATAACTCCACAACAAACTCGTACTGGAATATTCGCTATCATCGAATGAAATGGTTGCTTGCTTCGAGTACTACTCAAATGCTTATCGTTCGTAGACATGTTGCTGAAATATTTAATGAGCAGGTGAAGTAGGATCAATTTGAGAATAAATAAACGACGGTATTTTTTTTTGGCAGAGGAGTGTTGCCGCTACAAAGAGATGTAGAATCATTGAATAGCCAATTACAAAATAATTGAGGATATATATATATATATATATATATATATATATATATATATATATATTAATACTGCATTTCTTTATCAACATAGTACATCTAGTACATTGTACATTTTGAGCAAGTTAATTGTAAAGTATTGTCATTTTTTGATATGTTGCAAGAGAATTTTAAATTTTGAACAATTTCTGGTCCTTTCCACGGGGCACAAATGGCCACTTCCTTTTTCGAAGAACTAATTCAATATTCATCATGTTGTTCCGAGTGCACAACAATTTATCTCCATCGACAGGTACTAACGAGAGGCATGGCCACAAGCGGACACCAAAATTTCCGTGAAGGGATTTCGCTGGGAATTCGAAATATTTTGTAAATATGCCACGACGAAACTTATCACTTAGGGGTTAAGGAAGATGCTAAAAACGTTGTAAAGAACAAAATAGTAATTCCTTACTTAAACAAATATACTCGCAGAGAAAAAAATGGCTAGTCCCTGTTGATTATCCCTCCCCCATTGGTATACGAGTTTTAAATAAATGAAGCAAGTTTTCATCTTCTAGGATTGGATAACCTTTTTGTTCAGAAAATTACACAAAAGTAAAATTTATTTCCTTATTGATGTTGACTCTTATTCTACATTTCATGTAAATGAGAGTTCTGTCTTAATTTGTGGACGCTTTTAATGGAGTAAGCACGGCACTAAATGTGCCAGTTGTAACTGAAACGTACCCACCAGCTGTTGTGTTTTTCAGAAGTTGAACTCACAAATCCGTGGTCCTATTTCATAAAGTTATTAAGCTACATTCTGTGAGTTGCAGACAAACCCAGCATGTCCGCGTCGTGCCGGGGACAGCGTATATAAGTTTCTAAACGGACGAGAGAGGCGACCGCATAAAGGCGCGCCTTGAAGTAGAGTTTTATGCAGTCCATTATAATGGAGGACGCCGGGGGTGCAATTTACAGTCGTGGCAAATTAGCGCGATTAACAAAAAGCTGAAGGAGCTCCGCGTGACAGCGCCAGCTCGTTGTGATATTCCTTCTCGTGACTTAACTGTTCGTTGTCGTGGCGCTCTCGAAGTTCTTCTTGCCTACCTTCTCGGTTAGCGCCTTATCCACAGTGTTGTCTGCTACAAGGATTTTCTTCACATCCACAAGCTGCCCTGCCATTATTATTTGCATCGTTTTTATTCCTAGCCCTTCTAATGTTTCGTCAAGACCTTAGTGTCTCCAACGATTGGAAAGTACCAATACTACACATCGAGAAACCAATGATAATTTAAACTATTTTGCTAATCAGATGATTCTGAAATTTAAGAACGTTAAAACTGAGTACCACAAATGCGTCATAGCATCAGCCCATCCAAGAATAAATACTAAATAATGTTGAACAGTAAGGATCGTACAATCCAATCGCGTAATATTTTATCCTTAACCTTTATTTATATTATCACAGACAATATGCAATTCCCTGCTTATTAATGACATTGAAATTGTAATTTTAGAATTCATGTTTAATCATAATTAATTAACTTTGTTAATGCGATAATGTACTGATTTTATAATAAATGCGTTTATTATAAAATCATTGGGTATTATTTATCAGTTTTGGTATCTTTTGATATGGACTTTGTTCGGTATTGAAATAAAATAAAATATGACACGATATTTACATTTCAATGCTCTTAAGCTCCTTCTTTCAATTTTTTTATTTATATATTTTACACTCCAAAGACAACATGCTACATGAGGACGCATATGGTAAGGTGGCTCGGATGCGACCCGAATAGGTTTGTATTTATTTTCAAACGATTAATGTGACTGAGAAAACAATTATATTGCAGAAATATGTTTATTTTTACAACAATAAACGCTAAACAAAAATACCATATACAATTTTAGTGAATTTTTAACTTTTCAGATGAAACATTTGTAAGGATGCTCTGTAAAAAATTTACAGCAAATCCTAAACGTTTCAACTCCTGCGCTGAGTAAGAATGACTTCTTAAACCCTATTATAGTGTGAAGAAACACTTTTGACTGCATTCAGCTACCATCATAATTTGAGCCGATGAGTTTAAAAAGTGGTGTAAGTCAAATTTTGGAAGATTTAGTTTGATGCACTGGTAGATGGTTTGAATATTATTTCATCATGGGCCAAAATCGTGTGAGTCAAACTTCAATATTTCTTAGCTAGAGGCCACGGCTATGTAGAAGCAGCCAAGAAGTTGCTAATACCGCTGCATGCAATTGTGATGTACTAGTATTTCACAGATGGGACGAAACAAGAGCTTCCAGGGGACTCCCAAGAAATAGCTTCTTGTTTATCCATCGTAGAAGAAGCACCTCGAAAAAAAAAAGTCTTCGCTTTTAGTGATAGGTGCACAAGTCAAAATCTTAACTTCAAAATTGCACACATTTGGTTGAAAATCGTGACAAAGCCCTATTTTTCTATCAAATTACTATCGCAGACAGAAATTGTGCGTGCCAATTATTTGAGTGTGAGTCATAGTTTTCAGAAACGGAGTGTACATTGAAAGTCAGTACAGTGAAGTCATACAGTGAATGTCACCAAAATAGTTAATTAACAAGCATAATTAATTAACAAGCAATGTTTCAGTCCAAAATATCTTCAGTAAGTTAAAAGAATATCTCCTTAACACGTTCATAACACTTAAGGTCATTTATTTCCAAGCCTTATAGTTTTTCGTTTACATGTGATTTTCCGGAAAGCGCGTTTTTTGACATACACCACTTTTGCTCTCGACGGGTTATTTGATAATAAAGTTCGAACTCCGGGTGCTGTGGTTCTGAATCACAACCGTTCCACTCCCCGAGTGCGAACGTGTCTGCTAGCGCTCTCCCCCGCACTTCCATTGTCTCAAGAAATAAATCTAAAATATCCTATTTTTTCCTGAAGTGGATAATTGCATTTTGAAATCTATCTTTTATATTGTAATGCATAAGAAGAAAGAACAAAATAACTACATATAATGAAACAATTCTGACGTTTAGAGTAAGGTGGGACCCAATCAGACGCCGCACAGTCTAACGAAAAACTTTACTTATATGTTTATGTTTCTCTCTTTTCCATTTTAAAAAGAGTTCATACTCTCTTTCGTGTGAATCCTTTGATTTTGGAGGAAGTAAACTCTTTGTAGCAGCTTCAGGTTCCTCGATTATAATCTCTGGAGTATCACACTCCATGCTAAGGAAACAAATGGCCAAAAGCAGTCGCAAATTCTACACTTTTTAACATTTGTGACAGTACTGACAACTTCAGAGGCGTTAATGTAGATCGTCTGCATCTATACGACAAAATCCACGGCATAAACGAGATCTCTCTAAAAATTCAAACCTACAATTGGGATGTGAGTTTCCGAAAGATAGTTGTAAGCAGCTCTAATTGAATGATTTTCGACTCGGATGGTAAACACCTCATCCAAATCATTCATTTTTTCGGCCTTGATACATAAATAACTCTTTTACCCTTGCTGTGTCTCTTGCACATTTTTCGTCATTGTATGTCATCATATTACGTAGGTGTATTTAAGTATCGTTTCCTCGTATTAACTTAAATTTTTGTGTTTATTTTTTGTTAAGGAATTTGAATTTCCATTTAAACAAGAGTGGATGGCAATTTTATAGGCATGTTCACAGAGATGATTTGAGCACTAATTAGGCACTACTTATTTGATTGATTGATTGTTTCCGGGCGCGTCAACTACTTAGGTCATTAGTCCCGTAAGTGTAGTGCGTGTTTTTCTCGGGAGGTGGCGATGATCTTTTCCCAGATGGATGGCGAGATCTGGCGCCGACCTACCGTTCGACTAGCAGGGTTTTCCCCTCAACCAGGGGGGCATCGCCCCAGCCGGGACAAGCTGTAAGCTCCTGACTGGTCTCCCGGCATGTGTGGTAGTGTAGTGCATGTTAGTTTTTAAGTATGTGTATAAGAGGAGAGGATAGGAGAAGGAAGAGGAACGAAAGATTGCGCGCGGTCCGTGGCCCGTTTGTTAGGGTACTGCTCCGGCATTCGCCTGGTGTTGGTCGGAGAAACCACGGAAAATACCGATCAGACATGAATTCTCCCCCAGACAGCGACTGAATTCGACCTAGCTGACAAGCTAGTGTCGAAAATCCTGCCGCCGCCGTGGGGAGTGGAACGTAGGACCTCCCGGTCAGAGGAACTGCCGGAACTTGAGGTTGATGCACTGAGAGATCTCTCTCGGTGGCACCAGCTAGTGTCGAAAATCCTGCCGCCGCCGTGGGGAGTGGAACGTAGGACCTCCCGGTCAGAGGAACTGCCGGAACTTGAGGTTGATGCACTGAGAGATCTCTCTCGGTGGCACCACTTGTACTTCTCTACGCTTTGGTGTGAATAAACATTTCGTTCGTCTGTGTTATTTTGGCAACGACAGTAGTTTTGCATCGGTTAACGACCCCCACTTTTCCCATCAGTGCCACGTCGTGTCCCACGATTGAGTTCCATTTCTCGGCCTGATGAATCTTGTGCGAACGCGAGAGCGCCTGAATGCTTGCGGTGACCGCCGCCCTCCGCGTGCCGGTCTCCGCGCCGCAATCGATGAGCTGGCGGGGGGAGGGGGGGAAGCGTTTGGCCGCCCGCCGGCCGCCCCCGCACGCACTCATCGGTCGAGTGGGGGCAGTGTTATTGCTATACTGCGATTTTTTCTAACTCTGCCTCTCAAGGCCTGTCTTCCACGATGGAATATGTCACAGTATTTCGCAGTCGTGCCGCTAGATATCGCATGATCGCGACCGTATCAAGCAGTGCTTGCGATAATGCAGCATCTAGCGGCACAACCGAGAAAGACGCGAAAATGCGTGTGAAATTCCATTGTGGCCTTAGGGGCTTGAGATTCAAAGTTAGAAAAATTGCAGTATAGAGGCTCAGGCTGGTCGGGACGACATATTGTCGTGTATGTTGGTACTAAGGACAAAATGACGCTTACTCTCAGTGTTTTTCGTAATGTGACGGTACGAATGGGAGAGAGGAAGTAAGAGTGAAAGCGAAAAAGAGAGAAGAATGGATGGAAGTGAAGTTACTGAAGGATAGAATCCTTTCGTCTTTTGTATTCTAAGAAGAGATGAAGAGAACTGTTGTGATGTATCGAAACATGCTTTGTGTCCCCCCTCCTCAAGGTCACGTCGAGAGAAACAATAAGTCCTACTATCTCACAAAGGAAGCTGTGTGGAAACCTGCCTTGAGTTTTTTTCAGTGATAGTTCAGGTGATTCATACTATATGCAAAAGTACAGCTGTCAAAACAATCTGGAATTTATTGTAAAAAATCACTAACGTAGGGATTATTTCGAGTGAGGCCTACAGTGAGAAATTGGACAGCCTCAGAACTTATCCCAGCCCACAGTTTCCTTTGTGATTGAACTGCGCTAATCTTATTTGACGATCTTTGTGCAACTGAAGAAGTGTCAAAGTCATCGTTAATTATGTGAAGTTTGTACCCAAGAAATACATGCCTATTAGCTACACTGTTCAAATAATTCTCCTTTTTGTGATAATTACAAAAAAAATGCATTTAATGAACCATCTTTACCAATTACTAAAACTACGCTCCTATTTGTTAAAATACACATCGGTGTAACAAACGTCAATTTACTTTTCATTGTTTCTAATGGAATTTAATTCAGTACTCAGCATATTTTCCTACAGCCAAGAGCTGGAGCGCCAAAAAGCTAGCGAAGTTCCAACGCGTGCAGGGAGAAACTAGAGCTGTACAAATGAAAGATTCAGGCAAAAACTGCGCGGAAAATTGTGTATTTTATTTTGTTACTAGCTGGTACCCGGCGCGTTGCTGCCGCAGAAGAAATAATTAAGGGAATATTCCTCTCCCTCCTCTCTTTCCCCCTCTCCTTTCCGCCTCTCTCATTTTCCCCACTCTCTCTCTTTTCCATCTGTTTCTTTTCCCCCTCTGTGTCTCTTTTCTCCATCTGTCTCTTTTTCCCTCTCTGCGTCTCTTTTCTCCATCTGTCTCTTTTTCCCTCTCTGCGTCTCTTCTTCCCCCACTCTCTGACTTTTCCCGCTCTCTCCCCCCCTCTCTATTCCCCCTCTCCCTATTTTCCCTCTCTTTCATTATTTTCCCTCTCTCTATTTTCCTTCTCTTTCACTATTTTCCCTTTCTCTATTTCCTTCTCTCTTTTTTCCTTTAATTATTTTCCCGTTCTTTCTCTATTTCCTTATCTCTTATTTTTCATCTCCCTCTCTTCCCTGTCTCTTTTTCACTTTCCTGTCATCAACTTGCGCCGCCTGCTCCTTGTGTTCTCCTCCACCTTGCCCCACAGCACACGGCAACGCCCAGCAACAATGAAGCTCACGAGGATTGGGAATTGCATTTAACTGAAACGCTATCATGTGCTCTAGCGCCATCTAGTGGAGTTACAATAATTGTACCATGCCTGTGTTCTTCCCGCAAGTGCAAGCAGTATGTTGACACATTTTTATCGCAATTGGATGCTGCTGCGGCAACGCATTAAGCACGAACCAACAAACATTGATTTTTATATGTTAGATTAATTTTCTGCATAATAATTTTTCTAGCTTATGAAGAACCCCGCATTGCTGGGGTATTTATCATACTTTTGTATTAAACAGAAATTGAAATTCCATCTATTCCCGCCCTGTGGCAGAGCCTACTCCTATCTATTCTACCGTATATTCCCTTCACGCTATCACGCCTCTCTGCCTTGCTCCAATTTGGAAAAAACCTACACACTACAGCACTTCTCACTAAAAAATATTTAAATTTTAGTCCTATTGGGGTTCCGGCCCCCAAACTCCTTTCTCTTTATAACTGAAAATAATGAACAAATCTAAAGTAAAAAATTAAATGCATGTACTTACGTTATTCTATTTGTGGAATTTTATGTATTATATACCAAGACTTACAATAACTTGACACATTATAAATCTTACTCTTTTTCATATTTTTTCTTCTCGCGTATTTATATAGAAAAGTTTGAAATTGATCTTGCCGCATCAATCGACTCTTAGAAATAATTAAAGTAATTTTAATTGGATTCTAGAACCTGTTTTAGGATCCTTGATAAATTGTGGCTGACCAAAAGGAGCTACTAACCTCTTATGCGATTATAATATCTCAAAAATCCGAGATCACAGTGAATCCCGGCTTGACAACACTTTTTCTCTTATTTAAAATAACAACCTTCAAAACCAGCGTTGTCACACATTAAATTCCTCCAAATACCCATTTACCAATACTATTTTACTTTAATTGTACCGCCGTTTTACTAAAAACTGTATTAATGCCGAACTGTCATCAATTTAACCATTCCTTCAGCACCCAAAGGTACTCTCTACTATCCCATTCTCTACCATATTAAAACACTTCTCTGAAGCATGCATTCCTCCATCAGTTTCAGAATAACACGTAAATCGCACTGTCGCTCGCCTAACCTGCAAGTACGTAATAATTATGCTTAATTCACTACAATTAAACATATGTGCATATGTATCTTTTTACGGCAATGTTAACCACATTCATCAGAAAATGATATCTTCCAAACATTTAGTCTCTTGTACACTTAATGCACTCACATCTACACGCAATTAAAATCAATATTCAAGTTACTTTTCTAAATAAAGCGAAAAAAACTATTACTATTACACTAAAACAAATATTTAGGGTTAGACAACTGGCTGTGAAAAATAAACAAACAGTCCTCTAAATACACAATCCTTTACATTGATGAAAACAGTAGAAGATCTCAGACCTCTTCCTCTGGTGGCGCGCAGCTTAACAATTGACATTGATCCACCATTGAATCTGTGATGTAAAGCCAGGCGAAAAATGTCCGGAAAAGTAATTATTTTGTGAATATAGTAAGGTTTGCGATTGTAAATCATAGCCTATGTTATTCCAGACCTTTAAAGGAAGCTAATACAAAAGTTTCATCAGTATTGGTTCAGTAGATTCAGAGATTATCGCGCTGTAAGTCAGTGCAGTTCTGTCTTTATATATTAGTATAGATTAGGTAACTTTTGGTTTATTTTGGCAGCTAAAATTTTGCACATAAACAGCATGTGACGTTCATTTTTAATTCAATTAAATTATTTTCTGTGGCGAGGTTCAGGCCACCAGCCCTGCTCTTCCGCCCGAACACGCAAATTCCGCTTCCCTTCTTTCACCGTCTGGCCTTTTGTATTTTGCACAAACAGGCAATTTGCTCAAAAGTTTGTTTCAGGCTTGAAGATCTTTTACATGCAGTGAATCTACACATGGGACAGTCGACTTTACGTCCTCTTCGAAGGATGTCTCCGCCTATGAAGGATTCTTTCGCCTTCGATCGGGTTTGAACTCGCGAATTTGGTTATAACAGTCCGATACGCTAACCGTCACACCACTGGAGCCATCTTAAATATCAGTGAAAAAAATTAAATCATATTTAGAAGTTACACAATACATCCCTTGAAAAATAGAAGGAATAATGACTCCAGTCAATAACGAGTTGATCTTAAATGAAAACAGCTTCCATAACAAAATCTACAACCTATATGAAAAGTATACTACTAAAATGTACTTAATTTAATATTTTTAAAATATGCTCTTCTTTTCAAAAATAACACGAAATATTATTTCCACTTTTCTTGAAACTCTTTTATGACTTAATTTTCTTTACCAGAACACCATCTAACATTTGGTTCCTCGTATGGGCTTATTCCAACTCCTCTTCGGCACATGAGTTAGTTGTAAGAGACAAGCGGCACAAGTTGGGAAGAAAACTGATTTTAAAAAGTAAATGTGCCTCGAAAGGCAATGATAAAATAACAGCTTAATAACATTTAGTTTAAGATTAAGACCAACGGCATATTTAAGATGTGAATTCACGGGATCACTTTGAAGACAGGGAAAGATTAATGAGATATTTTTTCTTAAAATGTCATATATTGTTTTCTATATTATGTTCAATGGAAAATTGGCTTCCAAGTACATCTTCAATTTCAAAAAATCTGCTTTAGTAATCATTCTAGACATTTGCAATATGAAGTACTTCGATGTACTTTTAAGTATACTTGCCAGCGAAGTAAATATCACAAAAAATCTTCAAAGCTGCGACTTTTGATAACATTCCAAGTTTGTACTTCAAGAATTCTTTTTCGCTTGTCTAGAATATGCAAACAAAGAAGTTATCGTCTAAATTAAAACTTTTAAAGACATTCTCTACCGTGAAGGACGTGTTAATTTTTCATTTAGTTAAAGGAAAGGAGTACATCATTCTTAATTAACCGTCTCATTTATATTCAGATGTGTTCAAATATTTTGTTATAGAGAACAGACATTATTGCAGCTGTATTTCACAACATAATATTCTACTTAAAACTCTTCGATTTAACTAAAATAAATTTCAACCCATTAACGCACTACGTTAATGCTACTATTACTACCCACAAAACACTCTACATGTAAGCGAGTTGGAGTTAAATTGAAAAGGGAAAATAATAACTTCAAGTACAGTCCTCTGATGCTAATGCGGCTCTCAATTATGTGGCTTCTCTGTAATCCTCCCCAATCCGGCTACAATTTTTTAAAATAATCACATCACTTTCTGTTCATAAATTTGAATGTTGATGATTATTGATAATTTTATACATGTTTTACTGGTGATAAAATATGGAAAAATTAGTCCTTAGTTTATTAAAAGGTTACCAAAACGGTCTGAAATTTTTGCCGAGTGTCCGCATTGAACTAGAAACAAAGATTTTATTGAATAAAAATTGAGAAAATGCAAATGATCTTTTTAATATTGTTTCATAAAAAGTCTTGACATTACAGTCGTCTATTTATTTCCTGCTTTAAAAATAAAAATAAAAATCTGAATCAACATCAAATATACTTATAATAATCCTCTGATATCGCGATGTCTTCACAAATCCGGCATACTTCTGTGCATGAAATCATGGTTTATGAAGAGATAACTGTACATCGCTTCTGAAAGGCTTATCCCTAGATAAGGGAAATACACATTCCCGAACATATCTAGTCGATTTCCGAGTAAAACTTAATCAAGTGAATTATCCTAAATATACTTTGAAGATGGAATAAAATGGCGTTGATTAAATAATATTTTGACATGACTATAAGCGTACTTCCTCAATACATTTTGCACCAACTAATTGTCTTCCTTTATAGTTCCTAGTGTTAACGCGAAGAGAAAAGATATTTTTGAAAATATTTCGAAGAGCAAGCTGGTAGTATCTTATTCGTACACTCTACAAAGTACAAAATTTCAGATCTGCCTCCGCTTTGGAAATCCCTATCTGTGACACTTGAAGCTCCCTTCTCTCCCCCGGAGCAATTTTGAAGGTAATTTTTTGGGGGCTCTTTATCACTGTCACGGCGCGCCGGAGTGACCCGGGGGGGCGGGTCGGGTCGGGTCGGATCGGTCGGGACGGGTCGGGTGGGGTCGCGGACGCTCGGTCTGCCACGCTGGCGAGCGCCGGGGCGTCGCCTCGCCTCGCCTCGCGGGGAGTCTTTGTCGGAGGAGCGTGGGTTCGAAGGCGCCGGCGCGTGGTGGATCCGATCCCTCTCCACGCGGCACCTCATTACGGATCTCAGCGATCCATCATGCCTCTCCCCCTCTTACAAGCGCCCCGCCCCGCCCCGCCCCGTCCCTGCCCCGCCCCGCCCGCCCCGCACCGCCCCACCCCACCCCGCACCGCACCCTGCCCCGCCCGGCCCCTCCCCCCCTTAGGCCCTCCCCTTCCTCCCCCCGCCACTCCCCACCCCGTCCCTCCCAACCCGCCCCGCCCCACCACACCCCACCTCACCCCTCCCCGCCCCGCGTGCCGCTCCTGGACGAGGGTTTGCACCCCGTCGACACTTCACCGCCGCCGCGCCGCCAACGGCTCCCTGCCAGCGGTGCCAGCCAACGCCCCCTTCATCGCGGCCCCTGGCGCCGGCCGCCGTTTGGCCGTAGGAGCTGCCTCATCCTCCCCCCGCCCATGTTCACTTCGCAACTGACCCTCCTCCTCCATTATTTGGACTCCGGCCTCCGTGCAGTGTCAGAAATGACATTACATTTCATGTAGATTAATGTATTGTGCATGAAACTAATGTAAAATTGTACATTAAAAAGAGCTTAATATAGTTTTATATTAAATTTATTGCACAAGTTAAAATCAGTGTAGATTTATTGTGGAGGTTTTCCCGTTTCCTCTAATTCTCATCATTCATGTCATGTATTTGTAATCACCAGTGCATCAACATCATTGATTTCTTGGAGATATGGCCATAAAGCTTTGACTCTTGCATTCTAATGTGTCTGTCTGCGTGTGTAATATATATATATATATATATATATATATATATATATATATATATGTGTGTGTGTGTGTGTGTGTGTGTGTGTGTGTGTATGTGTGTGTGTGTGTGTGTGTGTGTGTGCGTGCGAGTCTGTGTATGTATATAAATACACACGTTAAATTTAATGTGCGTTCGTGATAATTACTTTAGTGTACATTTCATTAAAGTATTGCGGAAATTTGTGACTGTGTAGATATTCCGTTTGTGCTCTTCTAGGTCCCTCTTTGTCGCTTTTTCTTGTAATTTTTCTCGATCTCGACGATCAGGCCATTACCTTCGACGTCATTTTATAAATCAATTTTAAAATAATCCATCCATCTAACTTTTTCTCCACAACCACAGCTTTCATTTGTAAAAAGTGTCAATCTTTTCACACAATCTATCATACATCTGTGGAAAGCATCAATCTGCTCGCACACTATCGACGTTATCTTTCCATATTCTATTATTATGTTCTCTTATTACCATGTTTACTCTCACTCTAGAACTGTTATCTTCTTATCATTCTCGTTATTACCTCTTTTTTCTTCCATTAATATTCACACGTTTGTCACTTCTATGATGAATTCTCCGTTCAGACAACTCCTCCCAGCGATCGCTACTTTCCTCTGGTCACCGCCCCACCTTCACTAGCGTCGTCGCACCCACCAATCCATCTCCTCCGCTCGCATCCATTCCCGCCCGCGCAGCGCTCTTCTGATGTTTTTGCCGCGCGTCGCGTCGCGTCGCGGCGCGTGAATGGGCCGATCGATGTCTGACGGCCGCCGCCGCCGTCGCCATTAACGCCGCTCCTCTCGCGCCGCTCTTCTCGTCTCGTATCGTCGCCGCCGCCGCCTGCAGCCGGACAGCAGAGACGCGAAAATGGCTGGACGATCCCACCCCTCTCCTCCCTCATCCCCTCCTCCCCCTTCCTTCCCAATCCCCTCCCCATCCCTCCCATCCCCCTCCGTTTTCCCTCCCCTCCCGTCCCCTCCACCCTCTCCCTCCCCTCCACCCACCCGTCTCTCCCTCCCCGTCCCCTCCCCCTTCCCAGTCCCCGCCCCTCCCCATCCCCTCCCCCTGCGCTCAGACATCGCATCCATCGCTCCGCCGCATGGGTGCGCGGCGTCCGCCTTTCAATGGCAACGTTGCCCCTTCAAAGGTCCTCGCGCCGCCTTCGACGCGTGTCCCCTGACCCGCACTCTTTTGTCACTCAGCCGAACATCCCAACCCGATTGCCAGGAAGTTCCGTTCTTCATAACGTGTTACACACATTAAGCTTCATTTTAATAAAGTGCGGCATGTGTAATAATCTTTCAAATTGACCTTTGATGTTGCGCCTTTGTTTCTCCATTGTTTGGTTCGATCAGCTCGTGTTAGTATTATGTTAATAGAATATTTCCTCTTTTACCTCCAATTTTAAGTCCGCGCTAAAGCTTTCTATGAGTGAAAAATAAATTATTAAAATAATTTATATAATTTATAAATTATTAAATAAATTATAAAATTACAACTTGTTCTGAAATAAAAGTTAGGAAATAAAAAAAAATTACATATTGTCTATTATACACGCACATGTACTAGAGATAACGTTTCAATTAAGTCTGAAACTTCTGCATTAAGTTACTATACTTTCTCCAGCATTTTCGGAAGAACATTCATTGCAATAATATGTGACAATCTTCTTTCGGACCTTCAAGAAATTTTAAAACCATTCCAGGATTTCCAGAGGGCATGGACAGTTTCAATTTACTTGCAACGCATGTCAGACAAAGAATTTCCTTCAACATAAAATTCTCTAATATCAGTCGTTCTATAGAAACCTCTAATCCTTTTCGGAGAAATGTCAGAACGGGTTTGGATCTCATAAACTCTCCCTCGCGGACGCATCCCCAAGTCGACCTTTTCGTCTTCCCTGCTCCGCCACCCATCTCGTCCCGTCGTCATGTCCCCCACCGCGCCTCCGCCCTGTCTCACTACTGCCCTATCCCTCCACACTCCTCCACACTGCCTCATCCGTGCCCCGCACCGCCCCGTATGCGCTTCACGCCGTCCTCACCCTAGCAACGGCCTCCGCTCCGCCCTCGCTCCGCCCTCGCTCCGCCCTCGCTCCGCCCTCGCTCCGCCCTCGCTCCGCCCTCGCTCCGCCCTCGCTCCGCCCTCGCTCCGCCCTCGCTCCGTCCCCGCTCCACCCCGTTCCGCCCCATCCCGCCCCCTCCCCGCCCCGCCCCTCCCGCTCCCGCCCCGCCCCTCCCGCTCCCGCCCCGCCCCTCCCGCTCCCGTACCGCCCCCGCGCCACTCACCCACCGTTCCCGCTTCGTCCCCGCGCCGCCCCGCGCCGCCCCCGTGCCGCGCCCACGCCTCCCCCGCGCCGCCCCCGCGCCGTCCCCACGCCGCCCCCGCGCCGCCCCCGCGCCGCCCCCGCGCCGCCCCCGCGCTGCCCCCGCGCCGCCCCCGCGCCGCCTCCGCGCCGCCCCCGCGCCGCCCCCGCGCCGCCCCCGCGCCGCCCCCGCGCCGCCCCCGCGCCGCCCCCGCGCCGCCCCCCGCGCCGCTCCCGCGCCGCCCCCGCGCCGCCCCCGCGCCGCCCCCGCGCCGCCCCCGCGCCGCCCCCGCGCCGCCCCCACCTCTCCACGGCACCTCCCCACTGCCGCCTTGCCTCCGCTTCCACTCGATATCTGCCACCATGACGCCCCCTCCCCCATCGTCGCAGTCCCTTCGCGCTGTCACCGCCTTCACTCTGATCCACTTACCGGGAGCAGCGGCGCCGGCGGAGCGGCGTCGGCGTCGCGGCGTCCGCGACAGCGGGTCGCCCTTCTCTGCCTGACGCGGAGGTCGTGGGCGCCCGCGCCCTTCGCCGTCTGCCGACCCAAGGGACGGCGGTCCTCGCAATTGGCGCTTTACGAACTTCGCTCCGATCCAAGAGCGCTGCACTTGCGCCACTGAATGAGAATCCTTAGTTCTCTGTAGTTCGACTTACTTATTCAATACCGTTCATGGAATGTGCTCCAAATATGCGTAATATTCTTGGTCGTGAAAATAAAGTCCCAAGATCCAGAAATAGTATCTCAACAATGTGTTCTTCACTGTGCCCCGACCGAGAAATTTGCATGCATATTGAATATCTGAGCTTTCATAGTGCGTGTTGGGTCATACATGAATGTACAGACAATTGGAGTCTCGTATGGGGGGAATTGCATTTAAATTTCTCGATCGAACGTCCTCTATCGCGAAGTGCTCCGAACGGAATGGGTTCCTTCGTGAAGGAAAATAGCCTTTTGAAAAGTTCCGCGCGCTATTGCTCTGCGCTCCGAGGACCTGCGATCGAGGACAGCGGGTGTGACGAGGACAGGGAGGGAGGGAGGGAGGAAGGTCTGCAATGGGGAGAGACAGTCTCAGTGGGACCGGAAGAGCGTTTCACGTACGCTGAAGCCCTGCATCAGAGCACCGAACGACGTTCTTAGTTCCGATTTTCGGATCGATTCGTTTCAAAATCAAAGTTTCTTATTTTTTGTTGTGATTAAACTAGAATTAGAAACTATGATTAAACGTAGAATTAGAAAAATAAAAAAATGCTCAATTTATGATCATTTTTGTTGTGTTCGCCAAAAATGAAAGGTTTACACTTGCTTAAGTTTGTTTATTCCTTACAAACACACATACACATAGAATCAAAGTTCCGGGAACTTCTTCGTCGGGTGCTGGCTGGTGCGTGGCTAAGCACCAGTACAGTCTTTCATGCCTCACGGCGTGGCTACACGGCGTGCACTTCCCACGCGCCGTTTCCGTGCGTCGCCCTGTCCCGCCCGACTCCTGGTGCGGTCTCGCGGCGTGCGCCCCTGGCGCGCTTATCCGGTCGTGCCTCCAGCACGGCCCCTAGGCTGCCCTCCGTCTCGCCGAGTGTTGCCCGGTCCCGCACGACCCCTGGTGCGGTCTCTCGGCGTGCGCGCCTGGCACGCTATCCGGCCGTGCCTCCAGCACGGGCCCTTGGCAGCCCTCCGTCTCGCCGGGTGTTGCCCGGTCCCGCACGACTCCTGGTGCTGTCTCTCTGCGTGCGCTTCTGGCACGCTGTCCTCTCTCGCTGTGCCGCGGTGACTCGCGGCGACTGACTGTGACTCCGTTGTTTGGCTGCTGTGTTACTGCTGTGGCTGAGCAATACTTGTGCAGTTTCGTGAATCGCGCGTAAGGTGCAATGCACGTTCACTCCACCGCGGTGCAGCCATCCCTACCCTTACGGGCATCTATGGCCAATCCTGCAAAATGAAAAAGAAAAAACAGGTCAGAAGACATTAACCAACTGGCGCGCGCATTGCGTGTGCAATAGTTAGAAAGCAATGTTTATGTTACAAGTCTCATTTCGCTGTTTCAGATTTCTCTTACTCCAGGAATTGTTTCGGTCGCTTATACTTCGCCCGCGGGGCGGGATCGTATGAAGCGACCTCGGAAATGAGAGTATTTTCCGAGTCAGCGGCTTTTCTGAAAAATTGAGAGGTTAGTTTTTTGAAATGTTCTACTAGCAGTGGCAATGATAGGTCGCGGTGCATATCTTTAATTAATGCATACCTAGGGGCGCAGAGGGCGGCCCTAAGACATTCATTTTGAACTACTTGCAGTTTATTTAAGTGACTTTCTGCAGCGATTGCCCAACTAGGGCATGCGTAGTCCATTTGTGGCCTGATAATTGCTTTATAAAGCGTGAGGCAGTTCGCCGTTGACAGTTTGCTCCGCTTGTGAAATAAGCATCGCAAGCGGCCTTTGGTCTGCCGCGCTTTCTTCCGCACGTTATCTATGTGCAGGTTAAAAGTGAGTGCGCTATCTAATGTCACTCCTAAATATTTAACATTTTTGGCCCAGTTTATTACATCGCCACAAAGCGCGAGCGGCCTCGGCTGCGTGAATCTTTGCCTTCGTGTGAAGAGTACCGCCGCACTCTTGCCCACGTTGACTTTTACCCGCCACAGCTTCAGCCACTCCTGGATCTGAAGTAAATGCTGATCCAAATACTTCTGGAGAAGCTCGATCTTTTTAGACGTGGCTATTACAGCCGTATCGTCTGCGTACAAGGCGAGTTCCGTTTGAGGGTGCGAAGGTATGTCGCGCACATACAGGCTGAAGAGCGTAGGAGCAAGCACGCTCCCTTGCGGTACTCCGGCCCGAATGGCGCGGCGGGTAGATTTCGCATTCAGAAGCGTTACTTGAAACGTTCTGTTTGCGAGGAAAGAGTGAACAAGGTGCACTAGGTAAGTTGGAAGGTTTAAAGATTGGAGTTTGTAAAGGAGGCCGACGTGCCAGACCTTGTCAAATGCGCTGGCGACGTCGAGGAATACTCCACCTGTAAATCGGCTCTCGTTGAAGTTGCGCCTTATGCGATCTGTAATTCGCACAAGCTGATGAGTTGTGCTGTGGCCCGCGCGAAAGCCAAACTGCTCCTTATTCATTAGTGAATTTTCTGAAACAAATTTGAGAATTCTTTTTAAGATGAGTTTTTCACACAATTTACCGAGTGTATTTAATAAACTAATTGGTCTATACGACTCGGGCAGTTTTGGATTTTTTCCCTGCTTGTGGAAAGTTAGAACATGCGCATGTTTCCACTGACTCGGAAAGTGCTGAAACATAAAGATTGAATTAAACAGTGCGACTAAAAACACTATGGCTTGTTGCGGCAGCTTCTTCAGGACGTCGTTCGTGATGCCGTCCGGGCCGGGAGCTTTTCTAGCTTTCAATTCTGCAATAGCCGCTTTAACTTCTGTTTCATCTGTGAAACTCGGCTCGTCGGCGGGCGCGTGCAGTGCCGCCATCACCGTTTGTTGCACTTCTACAACGTGCGGTATAGGCGGCGCCTCCTCGACCGGCTGAAACTGAGATTCTAAAACATTAGCGAGGAGTTCCGCTTTCGCCTCGTTCGACTCAGCGAATTCTCCAGGGCTGATTTGCAGCGGCGGCACTGTAATAGGCTTCCTGGAAAGCATGCGCGTGATTTTCCATAGTGAATTATCTTCCGGTTTGAGACCTGAAAGAAATTTTTCCCACTTCTGATTGCGATACTCTGCCAGTTCGATTTCAACTTTCCGTTTCAATCGATTTAGCTCTCGCTTATCAGCGGGGTGTCGCGTGCTCTGCCACACTCTGCGCGCTCTGTTTTTCCTGGAAATAAGAGATTCTAAATAGGGGGTTAGTGGCTGCTCCCTCTTAGAGGAACGTTGCTTCTCTGCTGCTGCGTTGAGGCTGTCAGTCACGGCTTCGGCGAATTTTGCTGCTCCAGTTTCAATCTGCTGCGGATCTGAAAGAGCGGACGCGTCTGGGATGCGCTGCTGCAGCTCCGTCTGAAAAAGATTCCAGTTTGTGCGCCTCTTCTGCGTCGTAGGTGCAGTAGTCAGTGTCGCGCCGCCGCGTCTCATCTCTGCGATTACTGGGAAGTGATCAGAGGATAATTCATAGGTAGTGGTTAAAATGGGTGAAAAATGAATCTTTTGGCAAAGCGCGATATCTAAAACATCAGGCTTGCCATTCGTCCCATGAGGATAGAAGGTGGGTGTGGTGGGAGCGAAAATCTCGCAGCCGTTTGCATCAGCAACTGCTTTCAGCTTACGGCCGCGCGGGCAAGTGATGCGGGAACTCCAGGCAGTGTTCTTTGCGTTGTAATCACCTGCCACAAATGTTGGAGTGGTGTTTGCCGCAACTAGTTTTGCAATATCTGCAGCTAGTTGGGCGCACGCTTCCGCGGAGCGGTCGGGACGAGCGTAAAGAGAGACGAGCCGCAGCGGCCCGCGTTCCGTCTGTACGACGACAGCAGTGGCCTCGGCGTGCTGCAGCTGCGGGAGAGCTGTAACATAATGAATTATGCTGCGTCTGATTAATATTGCAGTTCCGCCTCCTATATGAGAGGCCGTCGTATTTGCTGCTTGTGCCGCTCTGTCGTTCCGGTAGCAGATATATCCTGGAATGGAAAGAGAAAGATGCGGGCTTAGCCATGTTTCACCCAGCATCATGACAGAAATGTTATGCCGAGCGAGAAAGCTGTGAAGTTCTGACTGCTTCGCTCGCGAGCAGATGCCGTTGCAGTTCCAAAATGCGACGGTGCAGCTATTCCTGTAAAAAGAAGGAAAAGCAGCCATTATTTAGGGAGCGGGGGAGGTTTGGGACATGGATGAGGAAGAGCGTGCCTCATCCGTCGCGCCGGCCGCTGCGGCCGCCGTCACCTCGTGCGAGTGCACAAGGAGTTGTGTTACAACAACTTCAGAATGATCGCCGGCCACTCAGCCGGATCGCGGCCGGACACGGCGCGCATAAGCGCCTGCGTCACGCGCACCAAGTCGAGCCCGTTGCGGGCGAGCTCGTCGATGGTGCGGCTAAGCACGCGCTCCTGCTCGCTCAGGGAGGCGGGAACGGGTGTGGCCTCTGCCGTCCGCCTTCGCTGCTCCACCTGGGCGGCGCGCTCCTCGCGGGCCGCGTCAGCGGCCGTCGGCGGGCGCTCCCGCTGCTGGCGGGGGCGTGGCGCCGCGGCGTGCGCGTAGGAGTGCTCCTGGCGCCGCTGCGGCCGTTGTTCTCGATGGTGGCCGCGTCTCTGCGACCGCGGTGGCTGCGGTGGTGGCTGCGGGGGCGGGGACGCGCTGCGGCGGCGCGAAGGCGTGCGCTCCCGTGAGGGAGATCGCGACGCCTCCGACCGCGCGTCGGCCGCTCGCCGCTCCTGGATGCCGGCGCGACGCCGGCGGTCGCGCTGCTGCCGCTCGTGGCGCTGCTGTTGGGCCGCGTTTCCCCTGAAACAACGGCGCTTATACTCGGGGCAGCCCTTGTATTTCGCGCCGTGTAGGTCGCCCTGGCAATTAGAGCAGTTACGCTCTTCCGCTGGGGGGTTTTGCCCCAGCGGGCACTGCTCAGCTCCGTGGGCGTTGCCACAGAACTTGCAGCGCGTGCGGCGCTTGCAATTTCGTGCCACGTGCCCGAAATCCAGGCAGTTGTGACACTGCGTGGGCCCGCGCGGTGGCCGATACACCTCCACGCGGACGCGGAGCCCACGGATGGAGGTTACCTCCCGCAGCGCCCGGTGGCGCTGCGTGTCCTGTAGCGTGGCGATGATTAGGGGCAGTGGTCTGCCCCGCCGTCCGGGCCGCTGGCTGCATATTCGCTCCAGCTTCCGCACCTGAAACCCGAGATGTTCCAAGTTGGAATGGAGCGCGTCGAAAGAGAGTTCCAGCGGTATGCCCCGCAAAACATACCGCAGGAACTTCTCGTTCCCTGTGGAGTACGTGTGGTACTCCACAGAGCGTTCGTCCAGGGCGGTCAGGACATCCTGGAACCCCCGGTGGCCCTCGCATCGGAGCCGTACGGCGTCGCCGGCCACCTCCGCGGTGACCTCGCGCTCGCCGCAGGTCGTCTGCAAGGCCTCCAGGAGGCCAAAAATGTCCGCCACCCCGTAGACGAAAATGGGGGGTGGGCGGCGTCGGCGGGAGACGACCGTGAAGCCGTCGTTGTCTTCTTCTTCTTCGCCCTCGCCGGTTGGCGCGGGCGGATCGTCAGCGGTGGAGGTGGCGCCCGCTGAGGCGGGCGTCGGGACGCGCTCGGCGTCGGCGTTGGCGCCCGCTGCGGCGGGCGGTGTCGGCGGCGGCGTCGTGGCGCCCGATGTTGCGGCGCCCTGGGTGGCGGCCGACGTAGAGGGCCCTGCGCCCGCTGCTGCACTCTGCTTCTTCCTGCGAACAGGAGTAGCAGCTTTCTTAGCGCATATGCGCTCCACTGAAAGAGAGCCGGGGCGCTTGGTAGTGCCCCGTGGCGTCCTGACGTCGGACCTGCCGCGCTCCTCGAACCTATCCCCCGAAGGGGTCAGGAAGGGAGATGGCGGCGCCGACATCCCGCTCTCGTAGAAGCCCTAAAAAGGGCTGTTAAATTAAATTTAAAAGCCCTAAAAGGGCAAGCTAGGGCTTTTGCTCTTTTAGCCCTAAGAAGGGCTGTTGTCGGCTACTATTTGCTCTTATAGCCCTAAAAAGGGCTCTTGTCCCACGGTGGGCGACGATCCAGCGGTGGCGGAGCGCTCTTCAGTTGCGCCCGCTTCCCTCGGCGTCCTCCGTCGGTCCTCTCAATCTGTCCGAATCTCTGTCTCCGTGTCACTGCTGTGGCCGCCGCCTGCTCCCGCCTAAATAGGGGCGGCTCGGCCCGAGTTAGCCTCGCCTCGGGGCTTACCCGCTCGCTGGCCAGCGTTCCGCGCGAGTGGGTTCCGTGGCGCGCGGCGTACCAGCTGCGCGCGCGCCAGCTTCAAATGCTGGCAACAGCAATTTTTACTTTCTCTCACTTCGTAAGAAAGTTCTTTGGTAAACGGCGAATTGTGGACAGAAAAACTCTTATTAACAGACCCTGGTTCCAAGAAAGTAAATAAATCTTGTTCCGATGTATAGGAAATCCGTTCCCCTAATACGTCGTGTAGTCAGAACCTATTTGTTGGACTTTGATACGAAAAATCGATTAACAGAAAAACGTCTGTCTGTCGTCCGTTCATCTGTGGTCAACGATAGCGCCCTAACTGTTCAATCGATTTTCTCCAAAAATGTATATTTCCCGATCGATTGAAATGAACTCGAAGGTCCTTTAAGTTCGAAGCGGATATTTTGATTTGGGGTGGACTTAATGTGAAGTCTCGACAACAGCTTCAATTTTTTTCTCAAAAAAGGCACCGATGTTTGAGATTAAACTTTTTCCTCGATTACCAAAAAGGACTCTTAAGAGAATATTGCAGATTTCATTTTGGTATAAATTCCTGATTTTTCAAAAATTGCAAAAGTTCAATTTTTTCGAAATCTTTCTACAAATACAATATTGAAGACAGCTTTTCCCCTAATGCATTCTGTGTTTGAAAGATAGATATTGATTTCAAATTTTTTCTTCAATTTTTGTTACTTATAAGACAAAAACGCTGAAAAGAATGGGGCAGGTGCCATTTTCTTTGAACACTGAATTTTCGAAAATTGCAAATTTAGAAATAATGCAAGATGTTATATGTTCTTGTGGCACCACTAGTTTTTGTAACATTCTCTGCTTTGGTAATTGGTACTATCACATTTAAGCTTGTTTAGTTTTTAACATTTTTCATTTACAACTTTTTAAGTTCCATGATTCCAACGTTCATCACCAACAGCAACAGGATTCATTCCAAGTTCATCAGCTGTCATTTTTCTTCACGTTCTTTTCTAGAGTGCTCTTCGTCATTTGCTTCTCATTTTTTCTCCTCAGTTTCATTCTTCACCCATTATACTTGTTTCATTTCATTAGTGGTATTATTTTATTCTTATTTTGGAGTTTCTCATTGTAATTTTTACTTTTATATCGCAAATTGTTTCTAAAATGTTTTCGTTTATTTCGTTTTTTTATATTACATTTCTTATACTCTAATTTAATGCAAGAGTTCTTGTTAATACTATTTGAATAAATAATCCTTATGGTACAATCTTCCAATTTTACTACAAGGAATGTTTTGAAAGGTTACATGTTCATTGTATCTACTTCAGTTTCCTTGCTAAATCTACATATATATTTCGTGGTTAAGCTGTGTTTTGTCTTTTTACCTCTGGTCTGTTTGTTTTGTCTTTCATTTCGTTTTGATACGCTATGTGCCTCTTCTCGCCCACAGTAGTCGTTTACGTCGTTTTGCCCTTCGTCATCCGCCTCGTGTGCACTTCCACAAGTCCTGATCGTGTGTGCGCATCGCTTCAACGCCCACAGCGCCTCGACGGCTCTCGCCGCCGCCGCCGCCTCCGTGGCGCGTCGTTGCCTCGCACGCTCTGGCCCGCCTCCGCCTCCGCGCCTCGGAGCTTGCTCTGGCTACACCGCCCCTCCGGGATCCCGCCCCACCCCGGACCCCAACCCAGTCGCTGTCCCCGCCCCCACCAAACGTCCCATCACCGCCCCTCAACTATTACCGCCTCCGCCCCATCATCACCTCCCACCCCCATCACCTCCCCGCCCCCACCACCGCCTCCACTGCCTCTCTTCCTGTCACCAACACAGCTCCTTCCCCCTCTGCCGACCCAACCTGCGATTCTACCCCCGCCGCCATCTGTACACCTGCCCCTGCCATCACCATCGCCTGCACGTCCACCATCTGCGTCACAGTCGCCATCACCATCGAAACAGTCATACCACTGCCGCCGCCATCGATGCCCCACACCGCCGACCGCACCATCTCCACTGCTGCCACCGTCGTCGCCGCCGCCGCCGCCGCCACCGCCGATACACCCGCCACCGCTGCCGCCGCCGCCGCCGCCGCCGCCGCCGCCGCCACCGCCGCCACCGCCGCCACCATCGCCGCCGCCGCCACCGCCGATACACCCGCCACCGTCGCCGCCACCGTCGCCACCACCGCCGCCACCGCCGCCACCACCGCCGCCACCGCCGTCGCCGCCGCCACCGCTGCCGCCGTCGCCCCCGCCGCCACCGCCGCCACCGCCGCCCCCACCGCCCCCGCCGCCACCGCCGCCACCGCCGCCACCGCCGCCACCGCCGACCGCACAATCTCCACCGCCGCCCATACCATTGCCACCGCCACCGTTGGCAGCGGCGCTACAGGCCGAGGCGACGACGGCGCTAACGGCGGCGCGGCGCGGCGTGGCGCGGCTGGTCGCGGCGTGATAAGCCGCGTCATATACCATTCAGAGAGAGCGGAACAATCCTGCGGGCGCGGTGTCTGGCTAACGCGTTTCATTTCATGGCCCGACCGCAGCCGCCGCCCACCTTTGACGCCGTAATCGCCCGCCGTTATAATGTATCGAGGGGGGGGGGCAGGCGGAGATGGGGCTTCATGCTGCGGCTAAACACGAAGGAAACTCCTCAGGCGCGGTTGCGAAAACGGAGCGACAACAGACGACACCGGGCAGTTGGAAGGAGTAGGTCTCGCTCGGGAGGAGCTGAGTTGAAGTGGAATCGGACGGAAGCCGAGAACGAAATACGGGACGCGGAAATATTGAAAAAGAATAATGGTTACGAAATAACGAGGAGATCCTTTCTAAGATTATTACTGGCTGATGTGACCCTTGATGACACAATGATATATAATGAGATGTAAATAAAAGATGAACCGAGGAATTGGCAAATAAAGCTGTATCGAAGCAATAATGAGATGGAAATGGCAAATAAATATCGGACGAGATGGAAGGTGAAGTGAGATATCATTGAATGTCAAAAAGGCTAAGAGAGAGGGTCGAAAATGTTTTCCTAAAATAGACAAGAAAAAAACGTGTAGACATGAAGGTGAGAAATAGCGAAACATCGACGAAAAGAGGGAGGGAGAAGCAGAAACAAAGGGAGACGGAGAGGGAGGGAGACGGAAAGAGGGAAACGGAGAGAGAGGGAGACGGAGAGAGAGGGAGACGGAGAGAGGAGACGGAGAGAGAGGCAAACGGAGAAAGAGGGAGACGGAGAGAGAGGGAGACGGAGAGAGAGGGAGACGGAGAGAGAGGGAGACGGAGAGAGAGGGAGACGGAGAGAGAGGGAGACGGAGAGAGAGGGAGACGGAGAGAGAGGGAGACGGAGAGAGAGGGAGACGGAGAGAGAGGGAGACGGAGAGAGAGGGAGACGGAGAGAGAGGGAGACGGAGAGAGAGGGAGACGGAGAGAGAGGGAGACGGAGAGAGAGGGAGACGGAGAGAGAGGGAGACGGAGAGAGAGGCAAACGGAGAAAGAGGGAGATACGGAGAGAGAGGGAGACGGAGAGAGAGGGAGACGGAGAGAGAGGGAGACGGAGAGAGAGGGAGACGGAGAGAGAGGGAGACGGAGAGAGAGGGAGACGGAGAGAGAGGGAGACGGAGAGAGAGGGAGACGGAGAGAGAGGGAGACGGAGAGAGAGGGAGACGGAGAGAGAGGGAGACGGAGAGAGAGGGAGACGGAGAGAGAGGGAGACGGAGAGAGAGGGAGACAGAGAGGAGACGGAGAGAGAGGCAAACGGAGAAAGAGGGAGACGGAGAAAGAGGGAGACGGAGAGAGAGGGAGACGGAGAGAGAGGGAGACAGAGAGAGAGGCAAACGGAGAAAGAGGGAGACGGAGAAAGAGGGAGACGGAGAGAGAGGGAGACGGACAGAGAGGGAGACGGACAGAGAGGGAGACGGACAGAGAGACGGACGCGGAGAGGGAGGGAGACGGGGAGAGGGAGATGGGGAGGAGGGAGGCGGAGAGAGAGGAAGACGGAGAAAGGGAGACGGAGAGCGAGGGACAGTGAGGGAGGGAGAGAGAGAGAGAGAGGAAGTGTGAGTGAGTGAGGGCTGGGAACTAGACGGCCGCCGCCGGGGAAGTGAAGGGAGCGGTGCTCGCGCCCAAAGCTGCGGCCGCGGGAACGGCCGGTGGCGAGGGCCGCCGAGTGGTCAACGGCCTCCAACTCCGCGTGCGCTCGCACTTCGGGGGTCGCGGCTCCATTACGCAAATTACATCGCCTTTAGTGCAAGACAGACGGATAATATCGTGCGGACCCTTCGCCTAGCTCTATATGGCTTCAGTTCCTTGCCGTGCGGAAACTGAACTCAATCTTTTCAATTTAAGTATTGATTTTTATAAAAGAATTATTGCAGTGAAAATTAAGTCACATGAATAATACAAACACAGATATTAGGATTATGCAGCGATCTCTTGAATGATGCCTGCAATTCACCGGGGTTTTGAGGTCACTGACATGAAACAATTAATTTATTTCTAGAGAAGATATATTTTAATATAATGCTTTTGACGTACAGAAAAATTAAAAATATTTAGTATATATAATATCTATTTAACTGAAATTGTCGTTAAAATGATGACCCGTGAGGAGAGATACCTGGTGAGGAAATATCCCGCAAGTATGACGGCGCCGAATCCAGCACTGAAGGAATCACCTTCACCTCTCGGCATCAAACATTCACTAACGAGGCTAATGAATAACAATAGCAGTTGACACGCCCGGAAATATCAATCCATTAGTCCAATCAAAGCTACGTGATTGTGCCAACAAACAAAACTCGAGTTTCCAAAATTTTCGCATTCATCATTGATTTCGAAAAATCGACAAAATCGATGAGTTTCTCCGCCCACTTGTCGCCCTTTCCGGCCGTGTCTGCTCGACTGCTCGTCTGTCTGTTTGACTGCCTTCTTGACTGTCTGTCCTGTTTGCCCGTCTGTCCTACTGTCAGTCTGAACCATCGAGGGACTGTAGATTAATGATCAACACGTTTATGCGCAAACGTATGTCCTTCATATGTGCAAATATTTTTGCGTGTTGGGAACATTCCTGGAGGCGTGAGAGATGTAAAAAGGCGATCCGCAGTGAAGAAACTGTGTTTTGATGGGATTGGTTGCGAAAAAATTTCCAATTCAGTTCTGATGTGCGAAACATACTATATACATTATTTCGTACGCGTTACAAACAATTCGCGAAAATTTGGTCTGTTTTTCCACCATTATCTTCTATTTTTCTTGATCTCCAATGAGAATAAAAGACGCGTGCCTTTAAAACATACTTGCATTGTCACGGCACCCCCTCCTCCGCCGCCGCGCTGCACCCGCCACCGCCACTCCCCCCCGCCGCCACTCCCACCCCGCCGCCACTCCGCCCCGCCGCCACTCCCCCCGCCGCCGCTCCCCCCGCCGCCACTCCCCCCGCCACCATTCCCCCCCGCCGCCACTCCCCCCCGCCGCCGCTTCCCCCGCCGCCATTCCCCCCCGCCGCCACTCCCCCCCGCCGCCGCTTCCCCCGCCGCCATTCCCCCCCGCCGCCACTCCCCCCGCCACCAATCCCCCCCGCCCCACCACCCCCGCCGCCGCTGCCACCACCACCCCGCCGCCAACACCCCCTTCGTCACCACCCTCGCCGCTGCCGCCACCACCCCCGCCGCCGTCGCCACCAACCTCGCCGCCACCACCCCCGCCGCCGGCGCCACCACCTCCGCCGCTGCCACCACCCCCGCCGCCGCCGCCCACGCCACCGCCCTTGCCGCCGCCGCCACCTCCCCCGCCCGCTCCGCCGCCACCTCCCCGTCCGCTCCGCCGCCACCGCCCTCTGCCCCCCCAGCGTCACTCCCGCCGTCTCCTTGTCATACCGCCCTTACTGCCACCGCTGGCTTCTCTCACTGCCAGGCTCCCTGCCACCGCTACTGCCTCCCCCCACCCTCCCCTGTGCCCTCGACGCCCTCGCTACCTCCGCCTTCGCCTTCGCCGCTGTCGTGCCTCGTCCATTGTTTCCAACCCCGCGACTTTCTCGACCTCGCCGCCGCCGCCCCCGCGTCTGCCCACCAGCCCTGCAGTCGCCGCCGCCGCTGCATCTTGGGCCGGCGTCGCGCCGCGCCCCGCCCCGCCCCGCCGCGCCCCGCTCCGCTCCCGGCGAGCCCTTAATTAAAACGCACTCCGTATAATTCCGTCGGAGCCTCGACGGGCGGCTGCCAAGTCCCCGGGGACTTGCCCGACAATTTCGCGCCCGGGGTGGAGGTAAATACTTTTTCAATTAGACTGCCCCGGACCCACTGCCATGGGCACTGGTGCGCCGCAGTGGTTCTGGTCGCGTTGCTGGCGCCTTCTCTCTGACCTCATCGCGCTCTTCCGTCCCCGTTCTCGTCGTCCCGAATTCCTCGATTCTCAGTCGCGTATGCCATTATCACCTCGTCACTCTTAATATCGTGTACAGAACCACGAAGTACTGACATCACACCGATTTGTGTAAATTGTGTAGAATAAATTTAGAAAGTAAAATCTTTTGTTAATAAATGTTAGTTGAGCGAAGCTCTAAGAGCTCAATTTTGAAAGGTCTTATTCTGCTCGGGATTCGTAAGCTAATATGATTGGACATTTCTTGTGGCCGGTCGCTAATATCATTCAACTTCGACGTCGGATTGCTTTGTGCCGTCTCGTACTTTCTGCCTTCGTTATAAGAGAGAAATATTTTATGTCTCTGTTATCACTGATATTTCATTTCCCAATTTTCTGGACGTTTCCTTTTTTTTCGACATTTTAATTTATGAGCTTGTCAAATGATGATTCAAACAATCTCCAATACGAATCTTGCTATTTTCTCATTTGATGAAGTGTGAACAGAATTTGACTACCGTTTACAGTGACAATGACACCTCTATTGCTTTTTATCTCAATGCCTCATTTCTTATTGGATATAATTTCTCTTTACATAAAGTCTGTTTGCCCCTCTTTCCTCAATTTAATTTGACCTGCCATTCTTGTCATAACATCACTATCATCTCACCTCCTAATTATTGCATCCTTACCTGACAGCACTGCGTGTTCAATACGTGTTCCTTAGCCCTCGAATGATACAGGGGTAATATGTTACCCCACCCCACGTCTTTAGTTTTTCGTTTGGAGTTTTCGAGAATGAAAGTGCGACCGTGAAATTTTCTGTATTATTCGAGATTATGGTTTGTCTATCGCTCGTGTTGTTGTTCTTCTCGTAAAGGAAATTAGAAGTAAATTGGTGTAACGAAATACACTTGTATATACTCTTATAGGTATGTAAGTACGTCCCCCTTCCAAAAACTCTTTTCTTTTGCACTAAACCATGAAAACTATCTTGATACTCTCTACCATTCTCTCTGAAAAAAGTGTAAACTAGCGTACGGGCAAAACCAAAATAATTGAACGATTGAACTCAAGTTGACTAACTGAACAAAGCGACTCAAGTTGTTATTTGTATATTTGTATTATTAGGGTCAGAGACCAATAGTCCATGCAAAAATGCATGCTTCAAATGCAACATACATTGCATGCATTGCATCCTTACCTGAGCACGGATTCCAAGAGCACGGATTAAACACACGTTTTTCATGCAATATCAACTCATTATAAGTGAAAAAAATTACCGTTTACTGTAAATAGATATTCAATAATCTTGCATTCTGATGTTTGATTTTATCCCTTTGGGGTAACAGATTACCCCACGTATCCATCTACCGGTGTAGCATTCGTGTATCCATTGAGGGTAAGGCAGGGCCTTCCTTGAGGACGCTTTGCTCTCTCAGAGACTTTTCCTTCCTGCTCGCAGACCCACGCGCGCTACGCAGGCGGACAATCTGCATCGCTCTCTTTGCACTTCATTTTCCTGTTCGCTGTGCACCATCTCCGTTCACGGTAGCGTTTCGTTCTTCAGAATTGCGTCCGCGATAAAGACACTCTTAGGATTTTTAGAATTCGCGCGTACTTGTTGCCATGTCGTCTTTATACTAGTTATAAAGTTCTCTAGAGACCCGACATCTTGCTATATTTTCCGCGTGACTAAACCTAGATTCAATCGGGCTGTGACGTTCTGCGTTCCATAATCGATTGGTTCTGAGACTTGTCAAAAGTTATGATTGTACGAAAGGAATAAAAAGTCTTGCCTTTGGAGCGGTAATATTACTCAACCTACAGTTCTCGGTCGACGAAAATTGAATGTGCAGGAGAAAAATAAAATTTTATTGGTGCCCGTAATTAGTTTTTATGCTCAGGAAGTTTCTTTCAAGCTCAACTCAGAATAAATTACGAAAATGATTAGAAAAAAATTGATAAAGAATTGGATCCACCCTCGGTTATGCTTCATTATTAAGGTATCTATTGTTTTAGTGAAATAAATTCCTTTTTCTATGATTCTATTAATTAAATTGTGAGTATTTTATATGATGTATTATTGGACAAAAAAAGGTCGTATCCGTATCTTGTTCCTATATTTCGTCTTCTTGATTGAACATATAATATAGACGTTTAGTTAACACGTTTATCTCTACTATTACTGTAAATGTATTTTGTAGCAACAAACATTATTCAATGGAATTTAAACTATTTGTGGCATCGGGAAATTTAATTAGAACATATTTGGAATAATACACTTTCGGTTTTATGCATTTTAATTCGGTACAACTTAATCAGGGAAATCTTAATTATTTAGTTGTGTTTTCTTTTAACGAGCTGTGGTGTTTACAAACACTCAATGTCAGCATAAATGTCTGCAATTGGACTGAAACATGCTAATTATTTTTAAAGATAATTAATCTCTTAATTTTTTTCTCTTATTATTAAAATGACACACACACAAAAATGGCATGTACTGTACTACATATTTGACTGTATATATACGTACGTATTCGAGAAAAATTCCGATATTTCAGAACACGGTAGTTTCGAAATTGCATCTGAGTCACAGATATGTAATCCTCCTGTAGAACGTCACGCCTCCGATTTTGCCCGTCAAAGTTTTTCTTATAATTTTTTAAATAAATGAAAGGCCAATTATCCGTTTCCTTCTCTCATGTCCCCCATTCCCCTTAGCACAATTTTGTGGGATACGTTTTTGTGCATAAGTGACACTGCCATCTGTTTTTTGGGCGTGGCGATGTTTTGTGTCTGCCCAGATGGCAGAGTGCAACAGTAGCTAACAGTGCGTGTTCTGTTTCAGAGTAACCGCAGCCAACCCGCCATCGGTCTGAAGCAGACTCCGAAAGCCAGGTAAGTTCGGCCCCGCCCACGCATCCACTTAAGTGGGAGAGTTTGCGCTGCCGTCTGTTTAGTCGGAGTTTGCGGGTCGCTCGCCACCCGCCGGACTTGCTACGGCTTTGTTGAGGAAGTTAGACCTGTTCAGGTAGAATGCTTGTAAAGGAAGGACCATTGCACTACATACTTGTTACGGTCAGCTGGTGTAAAGGGCTTTGGTGGGTACATTTTATAAGCGTATACAGTGTCCTTACAGTTGGCACGAAGGGCAGTGATGAAAAATGCGGAATTTTTTTTCTGAAAGACAATAATTATTCTCTTTTAAAGAAGGTTCGCGCCTTAAATCAAGAAGAAGAAGAAGACGTTAGTGATGATATGTTTTGTGTTGACTTTGTTGAAATAGAGTTTTGCAGAGATGACACGTTTTAGAAATAGTGTAGCATAAAATTCCCTATATTTATGCTGGCCCTTTCCACAGTCCGTCAGTACTTCATAAATCATGTTTAATGATGATGATCATCATTATTCCTTCAGGATACTGCTACAAGTGCAGTATCCCTAATCATTCCTCGACTATTATGTGGTCCATTCGATTCTACACGATGTCATGCTACACTTGGGGAAAGACCCAGAGAGCGAAAGAAAAAAGCTATCCATTGCCAATCGCCATTTGCGAAGAATCTATGTTAGTAAATAAACATTCGGAGTTTCATAATATTTTGCTTTCTCATCTGCTGAATAGTTGTTTGACTTTCATCCAAGGGATGCGAAGTGGCTAGTGCTAGTGTTAAGGGAGTAATATTGGATATCCAGTAATATATAAACAAGATATATACAGTACCAAACATGCAAAATATGTGCAACGTTAGGAATGATGTGCCTTTCTCTGGCGCCGTGTATTAAAAGCTTAACTAAAAATATGGTTTTCGTTATTACCTAATTCTCAGAAAAAACACGAAAGGTAAGCTTAGGTCAATATTTTGAATTGAGTACAAAATACTTGCATTTATTTGAAAGGCCAGAGTCAAAATTCGTGATATTACCCTGTTTAGTGTGAAAGACGTAAGTCAAATTATATTATTTGATCTGTAAAATGCCTATTTAAGCCTGTAACATATGGCATCAAACGTAGACATTTCTGCATGTTAATCTGACAGTCTAGTTCAGATTAGAAATATTGATAAAACAATGTAAATAGCTTCGAACCGCGGCCAAAGCCGAAGTATATCTGCTTTTTTGAAATAATAAATGAAAGCAATATACTGCATGTAGCTTTCAATCATAATCATACAAATTCGTTTCGTTTGTTTCTAAATTTCTGACTATTTGTATAAGTAGAACAATTAATTCAATAATGATGTAAAAATCAAGCGAAAAATTATTGAATTGTTTAAATTTAGCTTCAAATAATATGCTTGTCTCAACTTAATATTGAAAGGTTTCTAACCTTTTCGATAATTTTCAAGAATGCGCAGTCGCTAACGTTTTTCTTTTCATTTGGTGCAACATCAAAGCATTCCTCAGGCAGATGTTGAAAGAAATATCGCTATCCAAAACACGTTTTATTGCCAAGCTATACCACGACGAAAATTTACGACTTTGAAAGAACGTTTCAAAGTGATTGGGTTTTGATTGCTTTTTCTCGGTAAAGTAGCACTCCTTAAACAAACGATTTTCCTTCAATTGGATGCAAAGTTGACAAGTCCATTTCTCTTCAAAATTGAAAAGATATATTTTACGCCGTATCAGTAATTTTGCGGCCTTCTAGAAATGTACTTTGTCTTTCTATGAAGGGAAGAATTCCATAGCGGGAATGTGCCCTCTGTAATCGAATTCCACTGCTTTGGACACGAAAAAGTAAAGAGATCTCGGATTAAGTGTTGTTCCGAGAACTTGATTACAGTGAAGATATAATTTATCCGAGAAAATTTGCACGTGCCACATGCGACTCTTTTTCAAAGAACTGCATTAATTATTTTTCGAGTCGAGATTTTCCTGTTTTGTCGCCGATGAAAAAGTCCACAGCGTACTATTTCTGCTTGCCTGAGAATCGATATAATGTGTCAAATTATAAAGTGACTGGCGAAAAATCGGGTAGTAAAACTTAAGTTTTGACATTTTTCGTTGCGGTTAATTTTTTTCTGAAATAAACGTCCGAACAGCAATAACGTGTGTAATATCGTGCGATATCCTGGTCTGTAATTTAAAACGGTATTAATGTATGGCTTAAATAAAGAATGTTCATTTAAGAATCTGCACCAGCGTGTACCATTAATTCACTATTTTTATGTCTTGGATCATGTAAAAAGGGTTTGTTTGCTTCTTTTTTCTTTTTCATAACGACTAGGTCAGGAGTAAACTCATTAAATGCGTAGCCCATTTTATAAGTAGTGTTTAAGTTTCACAAGGGAATCTGAGTTCATGAAGTATGTTAATTGAACTTTGATGTCTGATAATCATTTAATTTTCCCAAATATGGATTCAAACTTGGGCGGGGTTGAATTGAAACATTCGTTCTAGGAAGAAAGGTCGAAATAAACGTATTTATTGAACGTGCACATCAAGCATTAATATCCACATGCAATTGGATGAACATTTTACATTTTATTTTAACATATTAATAAAATCATTCGTCAGTGTTATGCATTGGCCCACAACAAGTCTCCAACTTCATCATGCAATTAAAATCATTTCAGTTTTCATGTTTACTTTTCAAACATTTTTTACCAACTTTTCTGACAAAACAAGGAAAATGCGTCTGGATTTCTCTATTTTCTTGTTGTTTTGAATAATTACTGGTCTCGTGTGTCGTATCTGATAAGCATATTCACCCCTCTAATGATAATACAACTCGTTTACTGTTTTTCCTTATGTACATAAGTGATTCAAAACACGGGGTTTAAATGTGTAGTCACTTTGAATGGACCACATCCATAACCTTAAAATGTAAAAACGCTAAAAATCATAAAATAAATAGTGAGGGAAAGTATTTGAGTGTTTTTGTGCAATATCTTTTTTCTTCAGGCAAAGACAAAAGTTAGTTTTTACTTTTGCTTGTATTATGTGTGTTGAATTTCTAGCCATTAAAACTTCGCGACCTATAATTTAGGTCCAAGCATAAAATCCTGACGAGATCACACACACTCAAAACTAGCATCGGACCAGAAGAGGAGGTCAAAAGACCAAAAATTACATCCAGCATATTCTTTCCTTCTCCGACAGAAAAACCCGCCGCCTAATAGCAACGCGAGACGCATTACCTCACATGGTAAAGTGCGAGTCTTCTTTAGAGCGATCGGATAACAAGGGCGCACTTTTGCGCGGCGGGCGTGCGGTCCGCGTCCCCACTTTTAATTAGCAACCCGAGTAGCCCCAGAGCGGGGCGCGCTGAACAGGTGAGCAACTTCCGTCGGTGGGGGGGCGCTCCCACTATCGCCCCCACCCCCTGACCGCTGCGCCCCGCCCTCTCTGGTGGGCACTCGCTCGCAGCCACCGCCCCCGCCGCCCCGCCGCCCCCCGCCGCCCTAGCCGCCCCAGCCGCCCCAGCCGCCCCCCGCCGCCCCCGCCGCCCCCGCCGCCCCCGCCGCCCCCGCCGCCCCCGCCGCCCCCGCCGCCCCCGCCGCCCCTGCCGCCCCCGCCGCCCCCGCCGCCCCCGCCGCCCCCGCCGCCCCCGCCGCCCCCGCCCCCCGCCGCCCCCGCCGCCCCCGCCCCCCGCCGCCCCCGCCGCCCCCGCCGCCCCCGCCGCCTCGCCGCCCCCGCCGCCCCAGACGCCCCCGCCGCTCACGCCGCCCCCGCCGCCCCCGCCGCCCCCGCCGCCCACGCCCCCCACGCTGCCCACGCCGCCCACGCCGCCTCCGCCGCCCCCGCCGCCCCCCGCCCCCCGCCGCCCCCCGCCCCCGCCGCCCCCCGCCCCCGCCACCCCGCCGCCCCCCGCCCCCGCCGCCCCGCCGCCCCCGCCGCCCACGCCGCCCACGCCGCCTCCGCCGCCCCCGTTCCTGCCCCGCTCCACCACCACCGCCGCCAACCCCGCCCCACCGCATCTCCGCCGCCGCATTGTACCTGCGCATTTGCGGCTAAAAGCCCTGTTTTGTTTGGCGCTGTTTTGTGTCGTTTTTGCGCCGCCGCCGCCTGTCTGGATGGGCGGCGCGGGTGCGCCACGCGCGCGGGGATAATTGCCCCCGGTCTAGCGCCAACTGTGATATTGAATTTTAGCGAAATTAGCTGCTAGTCGGAAGACGATTCGCGCCAACGCATGGAATTTCATGCGTTTTGTTGTCACGCTAAACTCCAATTGCGATTTTACATAATGAAGCGAAATTATATAAAGTTCTTTGTTAATTATCAGTTGATGGCAATTGACTCATCGATTGCGAGTTATATTAGAATTTTACAGAGGGTCTGGGCTCAAAGGTCAGGAAATTACTAGTTTGACTGGTGAATTTTACAATATTGAATGCCCTACCAGTCAGGTTTAGTGAACGAATATAAAGATACCCGATGAATCACGGACTCTTCACGAAGAAAGTGTAATTCGTATAATGAAACCGTACTACCAAAGACAAGAACACAACACACAATCTTTATGTAAGTCAAAAGAATTCCACTAATTATTTGATTGTAATTCATTCTTTCAGGTGCATTGCAGACTACCTTTAATTATAAACACAAACTCTTTTAATATTCTTTACTTTGAAAGTCATTACATGATTTATTAAATTACAACATTGTTTTTCAACTTTTGTAGGTGTGATATAAACAGAAATTAATATTAGTTCGTTTAAATGGATTGTTTTTCAACTTTTGTAGGTGTGATATAAATAGAAATTAATATTAGTTCGTTTAAACGGATATAAACAAATTTGTTTCCTCGAAAATTGCCGATAGATTTTAATTAGGGTGTTTGGGGAAAGCAGTTTAAAATATACATCTGTTTTCTAAGGTTTTATTCTGGGATATAAATTATTTTATTTGCCTGAACAATCCTCTGTATTTGTAAAACATTTCTGGGTACTATTTGAATTCATTTCCGGACATCTCGTGAATGACTAAATATGTAACGATGGAAGGTATATCAAGTGTTCGTACCTTCAAGAGCACGTCTTTTTTAATTTCATACCACCTAACTGCACGGAATTCCACTGTCAACGCATCTAATTTGTTGGACTGCTAAAATTGGCCTCTGCCTGCTCAGGAAGGGAAATTCATTACGTTTCCTGATACGGCGAAAACACAGCCGCTTCCGAGCTGAAGTGTAATTGCTCCTTTGTCTCTATTCATTACGGGACCGCGATCGGGACGTACGTTCTGTGTCCCTGGAGAGCCACTCACTTGCTGCAAGTGCAGATGTGTTAAATTCGAATCACTTGGGTTAATTAGACATAATTAAATTAACAAAGGTCTGTTCTCATGTGAACGCAATGAAGGTTGTTTTTGTATGTCGTGTGTAATTAACAGTTCTGACTTGTCCGTTTGGAAAGGATCCTGGGATACTGTGCGAGGGCAGTTTTCCGTCCGTATCGATCAGTGCTCTTCTTCAGGTCATAATTCTCCGCGGGCCCTTACCGCTCGCCCGCAAGGCCCTTCGGCCCTTGCCTTGGTTGCTGCCGGAGCCTGTTGTCGCCGCTGCCGGAGGATCCTTTGCCACATCATTCTTTCGATCCCTGACTCTTCTGAAATTAGATTAGATTAGATTAGATTAATTTTATTACTAATTCTGCAATTAAGTTTGAGAACTGGGTGGCAGAATACGCTAATTTAACATTACAAACCAATACATTACATCTGTTTTATTTCATGACCATTTTCTGTAGACAATTCCATTGCGGGTTCACGGGTTTTGGTACAAAATAATAAGCTATTTCAGTTTGCCGACGTTTTGGAGTTTATTATTTCTCCATCTTCAGGGCGTGGACCGCCTTAATTCTATGAATTCTATAAAAATATTGCGCAAAGTATTGTAGAAGCTCCGACAGTCCCTAGATCTGCTCCTTAGGTAGCTGGTTGCAACCTGGAGTAGATTTTATATTCAGCCGACAGATAATATCTTTAGTTCGTGATATAGAGTAATAATAAATAATAATAATAATAATAATACAACTTATATAACATTGTAGTAAATTAATAATATTAATCATATTTGTAATACACATATCAACGTCTAGGAAACTAATTTATTTTTAAATTTACTCAGGCTTGGAGGAAAGGGATAAAATATATTGTCGCCGGCAAACCGTTCTAGTCTCTAATAGTTCGATTCGCGAATTTCCCAACGTCCGCTTTCTGAGTTCTTGACTGAATTTTGTGCATGTGATCATTTTGCCGAAGTATGTAGGTTTCCCGATCAGCGATACAATCATCCCTTCAGTTTTAACAGCTGTCACTTTTTTCTTCTTGACTCTCAAGTGTTGCTGACCTCTTAATTATCATCCTGACAGCGTTCAATTTCAGCTACGGCACCCAGAAAAGTTCTGTAATTCTTTGTCCACTATCTGCCCTCTTTTTATTGATAGCAGGTACGATCAGTGACGTTCACCATTCAGTTTTTGTCATTGTAAAATTCAACGAGCCGTTATCTCTTTCACTGCCGTGCAATAATTTATCGGCCACTTTATTGACAATTTTAATACTGCCTCAGTCAATACCTTAATGTTCTGAATCTTGTCTTTATCATTCTCATACCTGTTCTGAAGCCAATGATGTAATTTTTAATAGATTATGTATTTATTGAATTGAATAAGATATAGACTATGAATAAGCTTCATTGACAGCATTATTTTAACGTATACGACTTAATTTATAAAGCATTACATAAATTGAACAAGACTGAGAAAACAGCTATAGGTGAATAATGTATAATGTTCATTGCAATAAGAAACTGTTGACATATCATGCAATTTAACATTAGTAGATAAACTGATGCTTAACCAGCACAATGTACTTAAGTAAAAAGTATCATTGTCAAAAGCGAATAATAATTGTTACCATCAGTCGTACTTCTTCTGTATCTAATTCTATTACCTCCCAGTGGTGCCTTGAGTTGCAGCGTGTGTGTTGTAATTTGCGGATAATGAACAATTTAAGGCGTAAGCCATATACAGGCGAATGTTACAGATACATACACCCAGGCGGATGTGGCCTTCCCATAATTGCGAGTCGTTGTGACAAACGAATTTTTCTCAGTTGAATAAAATACATAATTGGAAATTCGTACGAAAAGCTTAGGCATATGCGATGGCTATACACATTGAGTAACAAATAACTTGCTTGTTGGAACTGTGCCTTTGCTGAGCGAACAGATTCCATCGCTAACTTGCGCACCTCCCCCTTTCCTTCCCCTGGATGCCCTCGCTCCAGCGTTCCCGCGGCAAGACGGAATTCGCCCCGCAGCGAATTCTAGCGGCCGGCTGCTCTGATCGGTAGTTTTGCGTGGTTTCTCCGATCAATTCCAGGCGAATGCCAGAGCAGTACCCTAACAAACGGGCCACAAACCGCGCGCGATCTTTCCTTCCTCTTCCTTGTCCTATCCTCTCCTCTTACACACTCACACACTAACATGCACTACACAACCGCGCATGCCGGGAGGCCGGTCGGGAGCTTACAGCTTGTCCTGACTGGGGCGCTGCCCCGCTGGTGGGAGATACCTGGTTGGGGAAATCCCGCTAGTCGACGATAGGTCGGCGCCGGATCTCGCCATTCAGCGGGGAAAGATCGCCGCCACCTCCCGAGGAAAAAACACGCACTACTCTTACGGAACTAACGACCTGTGTAGTTGACGCACCCGGAATCAGGAAACAATCAATCAACCCCCCAGTCGTGCCCGGCCCCTTGGACGGAGCCTCACCCCGTTCATGAGACCGCGCAACCCCTCCGCGGACCGGAGAACCTTTCTCGCTTTCCTCCCTGGCACCCTCCTTTTTTTCGAAACCACTTCCCCGCATGTCCGCCTCCTAAAATATTTATCGCGCAGGTAATGGAGGTATATGAAACTTGAGTGCAGGCTCGTTTAGAATCAGTATTTATGATGCAATTTTGGCGATCTCCCCTTCTGCGAGACAAAAGATATGATGGTACGCTGCTTTGGGGACAATGCTTGAAATTCGTTTATGCGCGTCTTTTGCATGCTTTCCGCCCAGATAATACGATATGGAGCTCAACGCTTATTGCAAAAATCAAATAAAATATCGCCAGTTTCGTAAAATTCCCCTCTTTCAATGTGTCCCCTAAAAGAAAGAATACTCAAAAAAATATCTTCCATTTTCGTTTCAAATCATTGCTCATTTTACATTCTTTTGAAAACTCGCTCTGTTGCATTTTTGTGTAAATATTTTTTAATAAAGTATACCACTTGTGTGTCGTTATTTATAAGAAGACCTACATTTCAAATTTTATTCCCAATTTAGAAAATATTCAGAGAATTTCACGAGTTCATGTCCAATTCGAAATGTGTGTATTTGATTTTAATAGTGATAAGTATGTAAGACCTTTGTCAAAGCTTCCGAAAGATCAAAGGTATCACTCATACTATCATGTGTAATTATCTTTGGTCAACAGACAGCCTCGAAGTTTATACGTCCACCATCTATCAGATCCAATTCATCTCCATTCGGCACATCACATATCAAAACGCCCACGTCCCTCTTCATTGAGGAGAGTCGCATTCGGAAAGAGAGCGCGAAGTGCGCGGGGCGTGGCGGAGCGTGGCGGCGCGGCGCGTGCGATGCGGGCGGTGGAGAGGTGGGCGGTGGTGGGCGGCAAGTGCGGCGTGGGAGTGGGGGCACGGCCCAGCGATGCGTGGGCGGCTGGGGCTGTGGGCAGATGGCGCGAGAGTGGAGCGTCGGTGATGGTGGGCGACAGCTTCGGACGGGGGGAGGCAACGAGGGCGGCAGACACGGCGAGGCGGGGCGAGGCGGGGCGAGGCGGGGCGAGGCGGGGCGAGGCGGGGCGAGGCGGGGCGAGGCGGGGCGAGGCGGGGCGAGGCGGGGCGAGGCGGGGCGAGGCGGGGCGAGGCGGGGCGAGGCGGGGCGAGGCGGGGCGAGGCGGGGCGAGGCGGGGCGAGGCGGGGCGAGGCGGGGCGAGGCGGGGCGAGGCGGGGCGAGGCGGGGCGAGGCGGGGCGAGGCGGGGCGAGGCGGGGCGAGGCGGGGCGAGGCGGGGCGAGGCGGGGCGAGGCGGGGCGAGGCGGGGCGAGGCGGGGCGAGGCGGGGCGAGGCGGGGCGAGGCGGGGCGAGGCGGGGCGAGGCGGGGCGAGGCGGGGCGAGGCGGGGCGAGGCGGGGCGAGGCGGAGGGCCTGTGGCAGTGGCAACGGTGTAAGCAGGAGGCGGTGCGGGAAGTGGAGATGGTGAACAGTAGCTTCGGGAGGGGTGGGGCGATGAGGGCAGGGGTGCGCGGTGAAAGGGGGCGGTGAGAACGGCGTGCGTAGATGGTGCGGGAGGGAAGCGGTGGAGAGAGTGGGTGGAAGCTTCGAGGCTTAGGGAGGGCTATAAGTGCGGCGGTGACAGCGGAGCGGGGTGGAGGGTGCATCGCGGCAAGGGAAGGGGGGCCAGAGGGAGGTGCTGCGGGATGGGAGCGGTGGAGACGGTGAGCGGTAACATCGTGGGGCAGCATGCACGCTGTGGCGGCGTGGGCGATGTGGGCGGCGTGGGCGGCGTGGGTGGCGTGGGCGACGGGGGCGGCTTGGGCGGTGGGGGGGCGTGCGCGAAGGGGGGGAGCGGCGTGGGCAATGAGAGCGGCGTGGGTGATGGGAAGGCGGGGGCGACGGGGGCGACGCGGCCGATGTGGGCGGCGCGGCCGATGTGGGCGGCGGGGGGCGACGGGGACGGCGTGGGCGACGAGTGCGGCTTGGACGGCGGGGACGGCGTTTGCGGTGGGGGCGGCGGGGGCGATGGAGGCAGCGTGGGCGCTGGGGCCGGCGGGGGCGGCGGGGGGGCGTGGCGGTATGCGCGGCGTGCGGATGCGCCTCGACCGCGAACACGCGCCCGTAAAGAGACTTGATAAACAAAGCGCAGCTTCATTTCCCGATTGCGAGGGCCGCGCGAGCACTGCTCTCGCACCTGCTGAATTGCCTTGTTAATGTGCGCGCACGCATGCTAATTTCTTGCGTTCCCCTAGTTGTTGAGAATTGATGAGTGTGTTAAGTGTGCGCCATTACTTAGTCACTGTGAGAAGAGTATGTTTTCAGAGAATTCATTGTGTTTCAAATCAAGTGCAACGAAGCGTATCATCGGGATGAATAATTTCCAACGGGGAAACGTGGGCCTTGTTACCCTACGGACCGCGCGGATGTTTCGTTTCTTGAACGTAATGAATTATACCATCTGCGTGATAAGCTAAAGAAAATGATAATTTTATTTTGCTTCAGAAATCGATAGACGAAAACACGTTTTTTAGAAAAATATCTTGTAATTTGTAGAAATATGAATACTAAGCAGTTATTGAGTAAACACCAGTAGCATTTTGAGAAAATTTGTTTCAAAGTCGATAATTGCATGTGATAGTTCTAAAATTCAAAGAATGAATATATTAACAAATACAATATTTCTAGCAATTTGTTCGTACTAAATGTGACACATATTACTAACTATGATATTTGCAATATCGGCTATAAATAAAAGAAGTGCGGTTCTAATCTTTTGTACAATTTACACTCTGTTATTGTTTCACCAGGAGAATGAACCCACAAAAAAAGCCTTTCCATATTGTTTTGAGGGACACAATTATACCTTTTTACAATATCGCCTTCTAACTTCTTACGTAGTAATGAGAAAGTATTGTAACGCTATCAGCGAAAAGTTGCCATTTATCGTCAGCGAAACGCGTATCGAGGAGCCCTGGTATCGAAAATGTGGATTAATCTACTTCCTATATCTAGTAAATTAGTTCCTCTAACATGTGTAGTCAGTATCCATTCACTTTGAAGGTTCTACAGCTAGTATGGTCATTTTCTAGGTTCTTCATATCGAACAACTGTTTTACAGCAATACGTCTTTCGGTATCGTTTGTCAACATTAGCGCCTAAACCATTCAGACGAATTTCTCCAAACTGATAATACCCGAACGATCTGACCGAACTCGACGTTTCTGATTGAATATTTCGAGTTTCTGGTCCGAACTCAAGGAACTGAGAATTTTAAACGGATAAAGTCTTAGCGGAAAAATGGCTCCAAATATTTTTATTATATATTTATCGGATAGAGCCAAGGCCGCTTAAAAATGTGCAAGTTTCACCGTCCATATGGAATTCGAATATTCGAAAAAAGAAATAAGTTACAAATAATGCCGTAAAGTGTGTGCTGTTGAAGCACCGCTAGTTCGCATTGGAAAACGTATGGGTCCATGTAATGACCACAGACCGTTCACAAAGAACGACCGTTATTTGCAAGCTCGACCTACTTCCGTTAGAAATCGGACCGAAAGGACGCATGCGGATCGCACGCCGCCGCCCGTGTTCATCCGGCTGAAGCTCCATTAGCGCGCGAGCAAATAGCTGGCGCTCCGTCGCGGCGCGGCGCGGCGCTGCGCGGCGCGTGGGTTGATCTCGAGAGACGGCGGAGTGCGGCAGCGCTTCTCAGAAGCTCCGCTGCCGCCGCCGCCGCCGTCGCCGCGAGCGCGCTCTGCAGCGGAGAGGAGGAAGCTCCGGCAACCTTCCGGCCCCCCGTGCTCCGCGCCACCCGCTCCGCCCCCGGCGCGCCTGTGCCCCGAGGCTCCCGTCGGCGCTGCCGCCCACGCCAACCTCCGTCGCTGAAACGATTTTCCACCTTCCCTCTGCTTCTGCCCCTTTCGTTGGGCGTTTCCACATGCACACACTCACGTACGCAGCGGGGCAGGTGGCTCGGGGCGTCAGCTGATGGCACTGGAGCGCCTCTGAACGGGGGCTCCTGGGTTCCAGACCCGACGGCGGCAGGATTTTCCACATTAATTAGGTCGAATTCAGTCGCTGTCTGGAGGAGAATTCTAGCCGCCGGCTGCTCTGATCGGTAGTTTTCCGAGGTTTCTCCGATCAACGTCAGGCGAACGTCGGAACAGTATCCTAACAAACGGACACGGACCGCGCGCGACTTTCCATTCTTTTGGCCTATTCTTATCTCTTACTTACGTACACTAACATGCACTACACTATCACACACGGTCGGGGGCTTAGAGCTTGTCCCAGCTAGGGTGGTGCCCTGCTGGTGGGAGATACCTGGTTGGGAAAAATCCACAAGCCGACGGTAGGTCGGCGGCGTAATTCGCCATCCAGCGGGAGAAAACCACCTCCACCTTCCGAGAAAAAGGCACTAAACTTACGGGAATAGCTTTAGTACTTGATTGCACTAACAATCAATCAGTCAATTATCTGCCCCTTTCTTTGGGCATTTCCACATACACACTCACTCACTACTTTGCCGTTTTAGCCCCAGACAACTCTTCGATATTCCTCGACAGCGCCTCATTGTTCGTCATCCCGTTTTTATTCCTTCGGCTTGAGCCTTGTGAAACACTAGCTTCCTCTATAAGTGTCAAAGCTACCTCGAACGATTTTCTTCCTCTATCACTCCGCTCTTACCGGCTACCTTATTTACATTTCTTCCCTGTCTTTGACCCTATCTCTCTCCCTCCCTCTCCGTTACTGTCCCCAACTCTTCCTTGATTTTCTCGTATTCCTCATTTCCTATGCTTGTTTTGTGAGCACCACTAACGCTCTTGACTTCCACTCTTTTAAGAACATCTAATTCACTGCTTTCGACAGCAGATGGCGTTGCTTTCATCAGCTCATCCCATATATCTCTTTACTGCTCACTCCATATTTTCTCCCTCCTCTTTCGTGTCGACTACGAAAATCATGACTTTTGAAAAAAATTGCGGCAACGCGTGTAACCGCATTGATACTTCTCTTATCTTTTTTATCATTATCGTATTATTTTCTGTCCTGGTGAAACTCCCCCGGGAGGGATGAGAAGCAAATTCACATTTCTCTGAGCATCCTCCTGGAGCCTGCACTGAATGTAGAAGCATTTCTGGAATTTACAAACTGTCCACTCAAATGGTTGTGTTTATTAAGCGTCAAGCGCGCACGCACGAATTTTCTGCACACACACACACACACACACACACACACACGACCGCGCTCTCTTACGCTTATTTTCCGAAATAATATATCTTTTGAAAAAAAAAGGATGAAAATGGAATGTCTCGTTTCTCTGCATGTAACAGTCAATTAGTAATGACTTTTTCAAAAGTATTGATATGTGAGAATCTTATTGGCCAGAAATCACAAGTATATCGATGTAATTAGTTGCTAGTATATAAAGTTAGTGATTATTCAATTCATTTTGCTCATTATTTTCTATATTATTATTAATGTGATTTTTTTGCGTAATTATATTTCGTATGTTTAGATCCTTTAATATACGAATAAGTTTGCACGTACTATTTGAAAACGATTCTCATTTACTATTGTGAAATTGTCCTGGCGCAAGCGTCCCCAATGCTCACTTCTCCCCCGTCGTCTTGCAAGTCCCCTTCGTCTTTCTTCTGCTGCATGGTGCCTCACGGCGCGCCGCCCCTGCAGTGTCTCCGGCAGCCGCCGCCTCACCCCGCGCTGCCTCGACCTTATTACTTGAAGCCCGCTCGATTACCGCTTGCAGACTATCGATTCTTCCCCTGCCTTCTCCGTCCCGGCTTAATGCAACTTGTTTAAGCCGCTCTCTGCCCGTGCATCTCCGCGAGGAGAGAGAGGCTCCCGTGTGCCGTCCCGCCCGCCGGCGCCTGGCACGCCGCCGTGCTTCCTGAGGGCGTCTTACGACCTCGCTCAGCCCCCCTTTCCCCTCTCCCTCTCCAGACCCTCCCCTTCCTACTTTCTCCCCTCCTCATTTCCCCCCTCCCCACCCTCGCCCCTCCGCATCCTTTCCCACTCCCCTTCCCCTCCCACTCTCTCCCTCTCCCACCCTCTCCCCTCCCCTCACCACCCTCTCACATTTACGTCCTCAACCTTTCCCCTTCCCCTCTCATACCCACCCTCTCCCCTTCCCCCTGCCCTTCCCAACCCACCCCTCCCCTTTTCCACTCTCTTCTCTCCCCCCCTCTCCTCCCCTCTCCACCCCCTGACATTCCCTTCCACACCCTTTCCCCTTCCCCTGTACTATCGCCTCCCCTCCCCACCCGTTTCCCACCACTCCCCACCCTCTCCCCACTCTTTCACTTCCCCATCCTCTCACATTCCTCCCCTTCCCCTCTCCTACCCACCCTCTCCCTTCCCCCTCCACATCCCCTCCCGGTCCCTTCTCCCTCCCCTTCATCCATAGGTTAGAATGACTCTATCTCTTCCCCCATAGCACCTAGCTTTAAATTTTCTTTGTAATTTCTCGGTCAAATGTTTATTTTCTTGCTGCCTTTTGATTGAACCACTCTTTCGACTTAAAATCTGACCCTTTTCATGCGTCTTTTCTACACTATTATTCCCTTCATTCAACTTTTTCGTTCTCAATTTTATCTTATCTAACTTTTCTCTCTCCAAAATTAATCTCTTTTTCTAATTAGTTCATTTTTTTTGTGCTATTTCTCTGCCTCCTGTCAAATAACTTTTCCGAGCCTGCACGTCTTTTTCGCCTTTCTGTTTTACCTTACACGTTCACCATTTTCGGTTTTTATGACTTGCTCTCGTCGAATCTTACGAACTTCATCCTCTTATATAATGGCATCTCCCTCTCCCTTAGTCAGTTCTGTCGCGAGTTCTTAGGAGAGGGAGAAATCCTCTGCCAACTCGTGGTAGGAGAGAAGACTCAATTCAGAGACTCAGTGCTTAGATCACGTAGATCAGTGGCGGCTCCTAAACTTCAGGCCAGGTAGGGCACAAAACAAAAAGCTAGAAAATAACTAATAAAAATTTTATTTTGAAGTTTAAGCGCTGTTAACTGAAAAACACTTGAAATTCCTCATTGGTTTCTCACGTATTAACTAGGCTGAATGAGAAGAGAGAATAATTCAATTGAAACAACAAACGCTCACGCTCAAGAAAAATAACTCGCACAGAATTCACAGCTGCTGATATGATCAAGATTACGCGGGCCCTGAGCTAATCAGTATTTCATTTCTCAGACACTACGAGCGTTGTTTGTACATCTGTAAAGTGGCGCTTGCAGTGGCAGTCACAAAAAACTTGTGACCGTGAAGGGCCTTAAGGGAGCATTACCCCCTCCCTTTTTTCCTCGCACTATGAGGAAAAGCTTTGCTGAACGGGAGGGAGCTGGTCACAAGAAGCTTGCGGACTTGGCCCTGTTGCCACAACTACCTCGTTATCTGTGCTGTGAAATAGTATCGATATCACCCGTGAAAACCTTAACGTAAATTTTCTAGAATTATTACTCGATAATATGATACGCATTTCAGTCCACTATTAATATTTTCCTTTACAAGTGGGAGGGCACGTGACCATGTGACCTTTTGGTAGAGCCGCCACTGGCGTAGATATATTTATTACTGGCATGTCCGCGGCAGCGTGCGCTTTGGCGAAAGTCGACGTAGTATGGCGATCGGAAAGCATCATCAGAGCAACGGCGGAAAGTGGATGGCTAGAGACCGCGGACACCTCAGTCACTCGTTTTTTGTAGGCTACGGTGGCCGGCGGGTGAGAAAGCGGCCACCCTCCGGCTACACTTCTTTCAATATCTAACCCTTAACTAGATTCTGATTTGAGGACAAATGTTAAGTTCCTTTAGGAGGGCGTGGAAGATAATTGCAGATGTTTACGAATCATGAAAAAATATATCTACTAAAAATATCTAATATTGCCTAAAATGTCCTAAAAGGGCGGTTGATGCCTATTTTAATATTTTTTGCCTAAAACAAGTGCTTTTGAACAATGATAATATTTTAATTGATCATTTTCTAAATTTTTTATTCCAAAACGCAAATAGTTTCCCGAATTTGCCGAAACGCGAATATTCCGTGACGAAATACGCAATCGACTACGCACCGAAATCTTTCATCCAACACACCGAACGTAAGGAGCTCTACAAGTCAATACAAAGAGGCTGTTCCACGCTCGTCTCCGATCAGCACACACTTAGGCAATTGCACCCATTCCTGGTGCAGTTATGCTGTTGATAAGTTAAGAATGACAAGTGTGAAAGAATGAATGCAATGAAAAGAAGTAAAAATGAATAAAATAATATGCTTATTGTCACTCTCATAAATGTAAAAATACTTGACGTTCCTGAATAATAAGTAGTGTCCAATACAAAGCTTTTGCGATCAGTTTTAGATATCGGAAACATAACTTTTTATGTGTAATGCTTATCAAATGCCTGGTTTAATCATTTTGCAATCAATTTTAAGTCCTAAAACGTCGCTTTTCATGCCTAAGAGTGCCTTATTTAATAATTTTGTTTCCTATTTTAGGTGCCTAAATCATTACTTTTTTGTGCTTAAAATTCCGAGGTCTAGTTGTGGCATCTGTGCGTGAGCTCTCCTCTCTCGCTCTTCTCCTCCCACCGTTTACTCCGTGCCTCCCCATCCCTTTCTGCTCCTTTTCTATCTCTGCCTCTGGCTTCCTCCTTCCTCGCTTTGCTTCGCTGCCGCGTGCAGCAGGCGCTCCTCCGCTCCCTCCCGCCAGGGCGCGTGATAGAGAATCCAGGGATTACGGGGCCCGACTTCTCGGAACACTCTTTCGGGAACTTTATAATCCTTTTTATCGTTGATTCACTTCCTTGTTCCCTCTTGCTTCGGAGCACCGCGTGCACGGTACGACGCGTTCTTGTTTTTCAACGCAGTATATTTAGATTCTTGTCCTGCGTGTCTTTTCTTATACTATATTTGCCTTGTTACATATATTTCATGGTTCATAAAGCAATAAAGATGTTGTGGTTGTAAAGTTAATTGTAGCCCTTTAAAATGAATGTAATGTGTCGGATTATTCAAAAAGCAAATACATCATTGTCTGAGAACGTCTATATTATCCTTTGAAAGGAGGTGCACAGGGTATTCCGGTATATTACATTCAACGGAGACTAAATGGGTAGGCTAATTATATCACTCCTCAATGTATTAAATCAATACATGTATATTCCAAACAGTAATCAGTAATTGTACATTCAAATACCTTGAATCCGCTTGGGAGATCATTGCACAAAGCTATTCAAATTCACTACTATTGACTAATAGTTACTTCCAACAATAGACACAGGATTAGCTTGTGAAAATCAAGCAGTTTCTTTAAATCATGTTGATATTATATGTCGAATAAATATATTTTTCTCATTTTCACGTCTGTATAAGATGCATATTTATAAAAATTATTAAACGGTTAAACATTAGAATACCTAGAGCCATTACGTAGGTCGTTAGTAAACTGAAATGTTGCCAACAAAATATAAAATTCCTTTTAGACCGCCAGATATTTTTTAGCCACTGACAAATTAATAGCCAACTTATCTTCAATTAGAATGCAACGAACACACTAAAGACCTGAGCCCTGTACGACGATGTTTTATATGACGTTTTAGTTGCATCGTACAGCAAGAGAATGTTGACACAGAGCAAAGCACCGCCTGGATGGAAATTGTGACCCTAAAGCTGCGGAAGGGCCCTTCAGCTCCTTCCCGCGGCGCCTATCACGTTGCGTTTAGATGATTTATGCACGACGCATTTAGGGGGCGACAACATGCATCTGAATATGGATGCACCATTATAGATGCAGGAGCAAGTTTACTCCTGATTACATTCCTGATGAATATTAAAGTAAATGACATTGATTTTTAATGGCCTTAGATGTGATTTTACGAGAGAAAAATAAGCGCAATTTGTTTGAATCATTGCTGGATCATTGCTCGTCAGATAATGAAACTAAATCTCGTTTTCACAAAAAAAATTGTTCTGATGACTTCATTCGGTTTGCTATCGATCGGAATAATGAATGGTTTGAATTTTAATTGTTCACTAAGTGATTCACAACGTCGAATGCTTTAACTTAATTATTTCGAAATTGTTTATCTATTTTGCATAAAACAAACCAATACTTCCAGAACTTTTAACTCTCCAGAAAGATTGTTGGATGTATTCCATCACCGAATATGTCATTCAGTACTCCTAAAAGAATGTTTAAATCATACTAAAATGTATGTGTAAAAAATTCATTCCTAACTGTTTAAACTAATTTGTTTCCTGATATTCAAAACGGACAGTACATACTTGATTATGAAATTACTCGTAATTTTGATCTGTTTCAAAAACAAAGAAAAAGAGAAAGCGTTTTCAAGTGATAGTGAAACGAAATACGTACTGATGAGCTTAGTGATCCCATGGCATACTTTTATTGCATACAATAGGTAACCTTTTACTAATTTACGTTGGGTCTTGTTTTTTGAGACAATCAAAAAAGAGATACTATAAGATTTTTGAAATATAATTGACTTTTTTCACATTTTAGGGTTCATTCAATTTTTCATAAAGTTTCCCTGGCTTGTAAGAAAGTATACGAAGGGCCACATCTGGAAACCGCTACATGCTTTGCACGAGGGAGTATACAAATGTTATATTCTGCTTAAATTATTAGCCATGTACTTTAATAATAAAATATTTTATTTAAACATTACATATATTTATATAAAACATTATATCTTGTGCATTTTTGATAAAGGTTCTCCAAAGTGAGCTCCCCGCAAACGCTTTATGAAATGAGTAAAAATAAATTAAATCACTGCAAATAGATTGAAATCGGTATACTTTTACGAAAATAGGAATATAAGGTCTTATACATAAGAATTTGTCTTATATATATATATGTGTATATATATATATATATGTGTGTATATATATATATATATATATATATATATATATATATATATTCAAGTGCGATAGAAAACACATGCATAAGCATCTTTTTCTGCCCCTGCACATTGTACATGAGCCCAGAGTGAACTTATTAGGCACATCATCCGTAGTTCTCCCACAGCCCTCTGAAAATTTTGCATTGAATACATGTATTCTGCATCTTCTTAACCTGGGAGGGAAGATGTCCCTGGTAGAACTTTTTCTAGAAACAATTCGGAAGTGCCAGAGGACATGTCATTCAATTACTCGCCGGAGACGGGATCTTTCTTTTGCTTTTTGTTTAACTTCAGAATTCTCTTAAATCTTTCTCCTTTCGACTTCTCTAAGACTAAATTCTGAAATTGACTGTTGACCTCTTTCTTCTTCCTGCCCTCTCGAACTGATGGGCTTCAGAGCAGGGTATTGCCTCCTAAGGTATAAGGAGTACTAAATACCTTAATTGTTTTTATTTTACAAGAGGAAAAATTGGGTATCGCGTTTGGATCATACGGTGGGCTCCGGTTAGGCACCATCGTGTTTATATTCGAAATGCTAATAACATTTTACAAGGCAAGTGAAGTAAATTACATTACCGTACATCAATAGCTTGTAATGTCCCTTTCAAAATGATGCAATGGTTTAAAGCCTTACCGACTAAGAATCGAAATCAGGCAACTGAGAATGAGCACTTGAGAAAACCTTGATTTTTACTGTTCTCACTAATGGCCGACTTTCCATTACAAGTGAAGATAAAGGCACTACCACTTGACTACCACTGGGGTGCGGTCTTGCAAAGAACTACAATTTTATGAGGTTTCCAATAGGCAACAGAACTCTACAAAGCTGCAACTCATGGAGCTCGCATTAGAAACCGAGCCCGGCTTCGGGTAATTTTCTCTACTTCTTAGAAAATACAAAGAAAATATAATTCTGTTGGTGTATAAGCAATTTCACGAAGTTGATTTTGCATGAGATGACTAAAATATTACTAGTATTTCATTTACGATATAATTATCAGAATTTTATGCAGTAGTTCAGTGTTGTCAAGGTCGATGCCTCAAGCGGGAATCCGTGGCATGAGTACCACGACGAAATCGCCCCTCCACGCAGTTCATCACCCCAACACCAGAGACAATGCCATCCTTATTGTAAAACGACGGGGTTACTACTAATAGTTTCCTTCCCCGAGGCTAGTTGCGGAGAGAAGCTCGTGGAGTGCTACGGTGCCACGACGCGTGCACCGCGTTGCACCGTACTGCTGTACCCGTTAAAGACCTTGACACCACTGCAGTAGATTGTAAAAGCAATAAGAGAACGTCTGTACCACCAGTAGTTTTTTAAATTGCATTTCAATTGAAATTTCGCTTGAATAACTCTTTTCAATACGACCGCTCCGAGAAGAAAAAATCTAAATCGTAAGTAAACAAAGTAATTCGAGAGGCCTTCGCCAATACACAAAAATGGTTTTTAATATTTTTCCTCTACAAAAAAAATATATACATCGCCCTCCATTGCTTTTCACGGCGCAGCCCCGTTCGGAGCGAGCTGAATTGCGCCCGGAGGAGGAAAATGAGTGAAAAACCGCCGCGCGTAGCGACCGACCGCGCGTCCAAAGAGTCGTTTTTCCGCGGCGCCGCGCTCCCCATTGAAAAATCGCCGCCGCCCAGGACACGCCCCCGCGACGCACAGTGGGCCCGCCGCCCACTTTCCAATTACATACATGCATTTGCGGTTTGCGATGGTGTAGCGGTTAGCGTAACGGACTGCTGTACCCAAGTTCGAGGGTTCAAACGCGATCGAAACCGTGGATTTTGAAGGGCGAAAAAATCCTTCGTACCCCTCCCTTCGGAGGGGAAATAAAGCCGGCTGTCCCATGTAGTATATTTACTGCATGTAAAAGATCCTCAAGCCTAAATGAAGCCTCTGAGCTAAATTCAAATCGCCTCTTTCGTCGCCCGAGATAATACCTTATTTCTCCGTTAGTTGGTGAAAGGAGTGTAGCGAAATTTGCGTGGTCAGACGGAAGAGCAGGCCTCATGGCCTTAGTCTCGCCACGTAAAATAATGCATCAATTCAATTTAATACATTTATTTTAATTAAAATAAGCAGACAGTTCCTTAAATTTTTGGCATTCAATTTTTTATTTTCCTATGAGAAACTATGAGAAGAAAAACTATTCCTATGAGAAACAAATTGTATGCGGCGAAGTTTTATGCAACGACGTAACGTTTCGGCTGTAGCTCAACAGCCATCCTCAGACATCAGATTTAAAAATGAAAATATGAACATTTAAAGAGTTGACAAGTTATAAATTAGTTACAAATAATTGTAAGTTATTGGTTACATCTGTAATATCTTTGTTTTCATTTTTTATATAAAAAGTACTTATGTTAGTTGACAGAAGCCTACCTTTTTCACACATTAATAATAAAATAATGGTTTTATTATTTTTTTAATTTTTTATTTGAATTGCAATTAGGTATGATCCGGTGGTAGTTGATTAACAATAATTACAATAATAATAACATAAAAAAATACAATGCAAAACGATACAATACAATACGATGCAATAATCTTACTATCGCTAATATTAAGTGTTATAACAATTACTTCAACTCTACTATGATACAGAACAATCGTGTGTTAGTGATAATAAAAATCAGTACGAGATACATAGTTATTGGCCTAATTAGATTGGAAAAAAGACATTTATCACGTTCATTACACATCACTACACTACACTACATTGTTTTTCATTGGATTACACTAACCAGCACTTCACAGCACTTAGTTACTCTTTTAATTCTATTACTCTCAGCTTGTTCTAACTTATTTCTAAAACTATGTGAACTTAAGAGGAAAGGCCTTGAAATGGCACTTAGAGGAAAGGCTTGATTGGAGAAGACCAGTTATGCAGGGACGGAGCCTGCCGATCATTTTGGAGGGGGCCATCGCAGATTTTCGTTAAATAATAAACATTTGTTATTATATTGTATATTATTTTTGTGGTCTGTACAATATTATTTTTTTAGATAATTTCAAAATTCTAACATAAATATTTAAATCGATGTCGCCAAATAAAGGAAGGTAACAAATGAAAACTGTAGACCTTTAGGAGGGAAACCAAGCCCCCCGTGGATCCGCCACTGTGGTGATACGCATTCTCATCGTCGGCGCACGAAGGTGATAAATTTCAAAACAAAATCATTCAATAATTGTAATTTTTTCGTTGAGTGAAGAAATATGTTAAAAAATAATGTATAAATTTGGTAATTATAATTCATATACAAAATTTATTATAATAAGAATAGTGCACGAGACTGTTGGTGTGTTGAGTAAAACACTTTCATCGCAAAACAAATATCTCCGCTTAGATGAAAACATTTTTCCTACGAAATGAAAGTTTTTGAGGTGTAGCTTTTCTTGTACACAATCGATATGTCATATTTTTTTAATTCATAAAAATATTATAAATTATGCATCTCGTTATATTATACCATACAACACTATCATACTCAAAGTCATGGTTTTCAGCTGGCGGGAGCAATTTATTGCTCTCGGCTCTCCAGCGACCAACGTCCCAGGTGCCCAGTCAACCCGATCGTCGTACAGGGCACATAAATCAAGCAGCGACCATTTAGGAGCTTTTCAATCATGAAGGACGTCATGTTAACGGGATCAAAATGCTTTTTTATGGGTCAGGAAACACCATCTTCAAGTTTGGTAAGAAAGCAATGTAAAGTTGCAGTGTTTTGCGAATAGTGCATTACTGAATGTGTAGAACAACATAGCGTAGAAATTACTCATTGCAAAAATCAATGTTATTTAGAAGTCGGTAATACTCGTTTTTAAGTTTATAAGTTTTTAAAAACCCTTAAACCCATAGCGAAATGTCTCCAGAAGATTAGATATCATGCTATTTGTGTTAGATGCGGAACATCTGAGTTGTTAAAAAAATTGAAATGTATCGTTAGCGATTCACCGCGTGGCTGCAAATAGAACTGGTGCTGCTACAACAGCACGTACTTTGCCGCATTTTAAAAAGAAATGAATTTTCCGAAATTTAGAGACTTCAAAAAGCGAGACCTGTGCCTTTTGTAAGTGTCCTTCGCTTTAACCGATGGAAAAAATAAATAAAATATTTGAAACCGCTTTTAAGAAAAATAATTTATAAATTGCTTATACTTCAAGTAAAAATTATCTTTTTTAACTCAACATGACCTTATTTAAAGATTAATATTTTGTAAGAGATACTATTCAGGAAAAAATCTCTCTTACCAACAATGTCCGTTTTGCAATGTTAATTTGTTTGGAAGTTCCGAAAATACGCAGAGGTCGTCGAAAGTGGGACTCGCGCTAGATTTTTGCGCCCTTTTCTATATTCGATGAAATAATTCAAAAAATGGAGCCAGTTTCAGAAAATAATGTTTTTAAAATTAGCGTATTTCACCCCAAATAATAGCACTGAGGGGTAATGCGTTCCTGATTATATGAAGGTTAAAAAGAAGCGAGCTTGCAATCTTTAGTGCGAAACGTCTGTCTCCGAATGTAACATTCCAGTAAAGAAAAAGACATGACAAGTCTTACATTCTTAATAAAAGATTGTTACTGATTTGAACTGTACGTTTTCTGTTAAATCTGAATGTCCTGGTATCCCCGCCACTTGCCTGTAAAATCGTTCCCTCTTTCGGCTGTCAGCGACATTGAATTGGCCAACTCGCATCCCAAGAAAAATAAGATTTCACCGCGCGCCAGCAAGGAGCTATAGCACGTTTAATACCCAACGCTGGCAGCACTGCCTTGGAAAACTATTCTGTATCATGCGGATCGTTGCCTTGAGGCAGTCTTTGATATATCTCTCTTTTCTGTGCGAATGCTTTTGCATCTAACGCCCTTTGCATCTGCCTCAGTATTCTCTGAACACATTACCATAGTTACAGTGATTGTTATGTGAATAGTTGCGCTTGTAGTGTTGTTAGACTGAGAGATTCTATAGTCGAATGACATTGGAAACGAATTTTCTACATAGGCTGCGTTGAGTCATGCTCTGCCTCACCAAGAATAATTGCAGCGGTGCGATTGGTCATTTGCGTGATTTCCAAGTGCCGCGAGCGATCTGTCATTCCACATCATGCCCCGATTCCCATCTTTAAAAAGAACAAGGGATGGCAGAACACTTCATCTCTGTACGACCCATCCCCTAAGGCAGTGGTCTCAAGGTCTTCTACTGGGGGCAGTGGCACGCGTCGTGGCACCGTAGCATGCCACGAGCTTCTCTGCACAACCAGCGTTGGGAAAGGGAACTATTTATAGTAACCTCGCCGTTTTACGTGGGGATGGCGTTGTCCCTGGTAGCGGCGTGGATGAACTGCGTGGAGGGACGATTTGGTCGTTTCACTCGTGCCAAGGACTCCCGCTCGTGGCACCGACCTTGACAACACTGATCTACTGCATAAAATTCTGATATTATATTCTAAATGAAATACTACTAATATTCTAGTCATCTCATACAGGTGGAGGCGCTTAAGCCGAAGTCAGAGCCTGATCTGCACTCTAGCGGCGTCGAAAGAAGAATACGAAAGGTTGATTGTTTCATTGATGTTTCCGGTCAATAAGTCACGTTAGTGTAGTTATTTTGTATCCCCGGAAGCGGCGGTGATTGCTTCCCGGGTGGATGGTGAGATCCTACTCGTCGGTTTGCAGGGCATTGCCCCTTGAGGCAACTCCACTTCCCTTTAGCAGGGCAGTGCCCCAGCTGGGGCAACATCTATGTTCCCGACTGGCCTCTTGAACTTTGTGGGAGTATAGTGCATGTGTGTGTGTGTGTGTGTGTGTGTGTGTGTGTGTGTGTACGCAAGGGGCGAGGATAGAACAAGGAAGAGGTAGGAAAGATAATACGCAGTCCGTGCCGCGTTTATTAGGGTACTGCTCCGGCATTCACCTGGTGTTGATTGCAGAAACCACAGAAAACTACCGATCAGAGCCGCCGGCCGCTAGAATTCTCCTCCGGACAGCGAATGAATTCCAAGTAGATGACAAGCTAGTGTCGAAAATCCTACCACCATCGGGAGTGGAACCTAGGACCTCCCGAGCAGAGGGAAAGCAGTCACTTCAGTTGATGCCCTGAGTCACTGGAGAGACAGCGGCAATGCCGGTTCTGAGGTCAACTCAACCGGTGAAGAGGTGGAAGAGGGAATCTTCAAAAATTACAAATTTTGAAAGTAGCGTATTTGAATAACCGTTCGCAGCCCTTGCGATTCGGCCCAGTCGGGCCGCGTGTGGCGGCGAGTAGCGGGCGCAGCTGCCAGCCACAGCGGTGCGGGCTGTCACGCTCGATTCGCAGAGCGGCCGTGACGCGCGCCACGTGTCGAACGCCGCCCCCCCCCCCCCGCACGGCGCGCCCTTGTCGCTGTCACGAGCTATTGCCTTCACCCGCGCGCCCGCCGCCGATCCGTTACGCGCAGACCGAAAAACAACAAAAAACACGCCCATTTCGCCCTGCCCGAAGGCCCGCTAGGCCGCGCGAGTTATCCACTCAAAGGTATCGAATGCACGGGCACTGCCCCCGGGACCGGATTGATGTTGCCAAATCGCCTCCGCGTTTGTGGTGGGATCGGGTCCACCGGTTTTTTTTTTGGTTTTTTTTTTTGGCACAAGGTCGCTGTATTCGTTTTGTGATCAACGGGGAACGACATCAAAGAACTATGAGGGTTCCTTCTGCTGCAGTCGGGACACCAATTTGTGAGATCCGTTTCGTGTCCTTTTGCGACGCTGCTTGTCCTAGTCCTCGTTAACGAACCAATTCAAACAAACCGTCCCCGGAGCTACCAACAAAACTCATTAAGTGGACAGACGGCAGGATGCAACCCCGCGGGCGGCGGCCCCGCCCCTTTCGCCGTGCAGCGTCGCGCGGCGCCGTGCGGGTGCTCGCGCGCTCGTTAAAACTCAAGAAAGGCCGAGCGGCGCACCGGCAGAGATGGCTCAGTGCATCTACCTGATGTCACTACAGTCCGCCTGACCGGGAGGCCCTAGCTTCCACTCCCCACGGCGGCAGGATTTCCGACACTAGCTTGTCAGGTAGGTCGAATTCAGTCGTTGTCTGGAGGAGAATTCTAGCGGTCGGCTGCTCTGATCGGTAGTTTTCCGTGGTGTCTCATAGCAACACCAGGCGAATGCCGCAGCAGTACTCGACAAACAGGCCACGGGCCACTCGCGATCTTCCTTTCCTCTTTCTTATCCTATTCTCATTACTTCCACACTCTTATACTTACTACAGTACCACATGTCTTGGGAGCTTAGACCGGGAGAGCTGGCTCAGTGCATCAACCTGATGTCACTGCAGTCTCTCTGCCCGGGAGGTCCTAGGTTCCACTCCCGGCGGCGGCAGGATTTTCGACACTAGCCTGTTAGCTAGGTCGAATTCAGTCGCTTTCTGGAGGAGAATTCTAGCGGCCGGCTACTCTGATCGGTAGTTATCCGTGGTTTCTCCTATCGGTACCAGGCGAATGCCGGAGCAGTACCCTAAAAAAACGGGCCACGGACCGCGCGCGATCTTTCCTTACTCTTCCTTGTCCTATTCTCTCCCCTTACACTCACACTTACACTAACATGCACTACATTACACTCTTGACGAGAAACTGGTCGGGAGGTTACAGCTTGTCCCGGCTGGAGCGGTGCCCCGCTGGTGGGAGTTACCTGGTTAGGGGAAAACGCCTCTAGTCGACGGTAGGTCGGCGCTGGATATCCCCATCCAGCGGGGAAAAGATCATCGCCACCTCCCGAGAGAAGAACACGCACTATACTTACGGTACCAATGACCTAAGTAGTTGACGTGCCCGGGAACACGAATCAATCAATCAATCAAAACCGAGCGGCGGCCGTGCAGGAGGAAATCCTCAGCCGTAATGGCTCCGGAATGAGTTCCGCTCCAGCGCCTAGTGCACCTCGACCATTTCCGAATTAGTTCGGAGCGGTGACCTTTGCCCAGGGCGGCCGCCGCGGCCGTTGTAGTAGGCCTGCTCTCTCGCGGGATCCCCGACGACCTCGCCTAGTTTCATCTGCATGCTAATTGGTCGCTGTCTGCCAATTTACACAAACTGGGACATAATTTAATTTCCCGGCGCGACCCCTTTTCGAAAAGCACAATTACCCCTGGCGACCCCGGGGCCGCCGGCGTTCTCAGGAGCCTCCCCAAGGAGGAGGGGGCCCCGTTCAATTTATTTTTGAGCCGAGGCCTCCGGTTTCGGCGGGGACGACGGATTTCGTGCCGCAAATTGGAGTGGTATGGTGCGGAGGAAATTCAGGAGGACCCTAATGGTGGAAGGCTAGAAGCGGTGTTCGAAGACTGGAAGCCGTCCAGGGGATGGTGATGAGAATGTACACAGCAGACTGAGATAATATCAGGTTATCGTCAGTTCTGAGGATGTACCGATGATAAGGAGCATGAGTTTATTAGTCTCATATTGAGAACGTGTTCCGTAAAGATGTTGACAAATGGTAATATTAGTTTATTGTCTTCCAATTCGGTACAATTAGTAAATATTTGTTAGTATTCTGGATCGGATTTCGGTTTGGGACATAATCTGCGAAAAAAATGTAATGTAATAAATGGTTTATGCAGCAGCACTGTGGTAAGGATAGGAAGGAAAAGTGAAGTGTGGTAGAAAGCTTTTTTTAATTTCAATAAAAATAATTCACTGTTTGTGTTATTTCAAAACAGACATAGATTAGCAATAAGGCGTAAGAATGGATACTTTTAATAGATGCAACTTTAATATGCATTCGAGGGGTTAATGTGTCAATTAATGAATCTTCTAACGTGTGTACCAACGGCAGAAAAGTTCATTCCCCAGGATGGAAACGAACGTTCCAGGTAACCAACATGGAATTCATCACTTTATATGAGGGTTGGGGCAGAATCCATGGCAACTAATTTTTTTCAAAATGAAATGTGATGTGATCGCAAAATTTCATTTGGACCATGAAAGAAATGCTGCAGTAGGGTGTGTTTACATCAACCGATAGCTCTGTAAGTGTCTCTATTAGCACAGACAGCAACTTGAAATCAGTTGTCCGTCTACCGCCGTGCGAGGTGAATGTAACAGGTTTCTAACAACGCTCTTACTTCAAGACACAATTACTTCAGCTCTTACTTCAACATAAAGTTAATGCCCGCGAACGTCACAGGGAATTGGTAGAAGTTCATGGAATAATGCCCTTCCATACCGGACAGCCGCGAGATGTGCAGGAGAGTTTCTGCAAATATGCGCAGCAACCAGTGATCAGCAACGCATGCGACGACCTGTAAGTGTGAGGATCAATGTCATGTGCGGTAATCGAGCATATTCCTGAACAGGCAGTTTGAACAGGTATGTAATGCTTTTCGATTTTGTGAAGTCGTATTCTGTAAAATGCCTTAGAACATGAAACGAGTACGGTCATTTCAAATAACTTAATAAACATGATAAATTCAATTTTTGTGTGTTGATAAATGTCCAAGCACTTAGTTTATACCTTGTCCTCTCATGTGTATATTTAAAATTTTTCACCCCGACTCATATTCTCACAAAAAAAAAAAATAGTTGCCATGCCTTCTGCTCGAACCCTCGTAGTTATACGTAAGAGGCTAAAAAAGAATCCGAGGAAAACAGTGGAGGTCAGTCGCAAGACGGAAACGGAGGTATGCGGTGACTTATTGTTAGCTTAACGCGCGCGATGCGTGTCCGTGTGGGCGGGGAGTGGGGATTGAATGGTGGCCCCGTAATGAGGCGCGAAGAGGGCGATTACGAGGGGGGTCGCCGGGGCGCGTCTGCGAGGGTGACAGCGCCGCCAGCGGAAGACATCGTTAACCAGGGCCCGCGCGCCCGCAGCGCAGGGGGCAGGCGCGGGGTGGACGGGGAGGGGAAGGGAGGGGAGGAGGCCCCTGTGGTGGGCACGCGGGAGGCGGGTGCGAAGTGGAGGGGGGAGGGGGCGGGGAACGGGTTGGGCGGAGCGAGGGCGTGTGGAGACGGGAGAGGAATGTGTAGCGGTGGCGGGGCGGGAAGGGGAGGGAAAGGAAGGGGTCGGCTGCTGTGGTCATGCGGGGGGTGGGTGCGAAGTGGAAGGGGAAAGGGGTTGGACGGAACGAGGGCGTGTGGAGACGGGAGAGGAAAGTGTAGCGGTGGCGGGGAGTGGAGGGGCGGGGAAGGAAGCGGTCGGGTGGTGTGGGCATGCGAGAGGCTGGTGATAAATGGAGAGGGGAAAGGGTTGGGCGGAGCGAGGGCGTGTGGAGACGGGAGAAGAAAGTGTAAGGGAGGGGATGGGCAGGGAAGAAAGGGGTCGGTTTGTGTGGGCATGCGAGAGGCGAGTGTGAAATGGAGGGGGGAAGGGGTTGGGCGGAGCGAGGGTTGGGGAGCGAGTGGAGCTGGGGAGGAAAGGGCGGAGGTGGAGGGGTGGGAAGGGGAGGGTTTGGTCGCGGCGAGTGTGTAAGAGGCGGTCGCGAATAGATGGGGGTCCTCACTCCTCTTCACGACCACCTCCTTAGGGTTGGGTATTGGGTTGGACGGAGCGAGGGACGGTGGAGGCGGGGGAGCAAAGTGGGAAGGAAACGGCGCGGAGAGGTCGGCTGCGGAGGGTGTGCAAGGTGCGGACGTAATCCAGAGGTTAAGGAGGGGCGGGGACCGGGCAGGCCGGAGCGAGGGGATGCCCAGGCGGGGGAGGGAAATGTAGAGGTGGAGGGGTGGGGAGGGTGGGCTGCGGTGGGCGCGAATTGGATGGGGTCCTCATCCCCTCCTCTACACGATCACATTCTTCGGGGCGGGGAGCGGGATGAAGTGAGCGAGGAGGGGTGGGGGCGGCGGAGGAAGGCGAGCAGCTGAAGGGGAGGGACGCGGGCGGAGCGGCTGCGGTGCGGCGTGCAAGAAGTGGCGGTTCGAACAAGTGAGGGTTTCGGTGGCGGGGGTGGGAAGGGAGGGTGAGGAGGGGGACGTGAAGAGGTGGGGGCGTGTGGGGAATGGAATTGGAGTGGCGGGGCGGGAATGTAACTTCATTATTTGTGCACGTCTTCTGAAGTTCAGTGGGAAATATAGTTATTCAAATCATCGTCTTCCATATTGTCGCGGCAAAAAATATTATTCGTTCATGAAGAACATGATGAGGGTTAAGGGCAAAAATTTATAGCTAATTTACCTTTGAAAATATATTTTATTGTATAGGAACGAATATTTTGTCAACAAAACTCGAAAAAACCCTCTTTTTTCTGTATTGAAAATTCGATGAGAATATGGTTTAGGATAAAGATCACAGAATTATGAAAACGTGCACAAATTTCACTTCTCCCCATAGCTCGTCACACACAGTTTTAAACTTTTTGACGTAAATCAATAAATTAATAAATAAATATGATGGGGTGGCGGCGCGATGAGGTAGGGTGGAGAGCGGGAGGAAGGATGAGGCGGGGAGGAGAGTGAGGGTTTGGCGGGGCGGCAATAAAAGATGCGGCACGGGCGGTGCGCCGGGAGCTGTGGCGCCACCTCGCCGCTTACGGCCTCGTTAAACCTGTTGAGCCCGCCGCTCGCGGTTGCTTCCCTCATGGCGATGATTTCGTGGGCCACGCCACCTGCGGGCGGATGGCGTGCTGTTATGCCCTTTACCCAATAGACCACTTCACAAGTCAGCTGCGGGTACAGCGGACACTCCGTTATGTTAGTGTTCACTTCGATACTCGTTCGGTGTAAAATCGAGTGAAGAGACGATCGCAAGTGCTCCGATATTAACAAGTATATACGTGTGTACCTGTGTCATATATCTCATTTCAACTGCATTGTTTCCATACGTTGAAGAAGAATATAATGTTTCTCATTATTAATGGATCGTATTCGCCTGTTGTGTGGACACAGTGTTTCCCTATGTAAGATACGCCAATAAACCATGCATTTTCCATTTATCTACTGTGTAAAATCACAGTAGTTAAATTAAGTTTAATTATAAAATAAGACAGACCAACGAACGTGTAATTACCTATAATATGATAAAATCGCAGCCCCATAATTCATTACGATTTGGCGATGGTGATAAGTTATGTGGCCGAAATGTTTTAAATTATTGCAATCGTAATATGGTTTCCAAATTTAATATTGTCTACAGTAAATTATTTTAACATATTCAAATACTGTGTTATTCTTTTTATATTAATATACGAACTTTATTATTATTATTATTATTATTATTATTATTGTTATTATTATTATTATTTTACATTTCATCAACTGGTCGCACTTGTAAATTCTAACAATTACGTGGGAATATTTATCCCGTTTAACCCGTTAAAACTCAAAATCATTAAACGTATCCCGTCAAACTAACATCCAACCACCGTTGCAAGCCCAGAGTTACTTGGCAGTAATAATTGTTATAAATGATATTTGACTGTTTAAAAAAAACCGTAACCGTCACATGGGCTCATAATTCCTAAAGGCTGTTCGAGGCTGTTCCCGGTAGTTCAAGTGGATAGAGCTACAGAGTGTATTACTGGGAGATGTGAGTTCGATTCCCTCTGGGACAGTCAAGTCTTTGAAGAGCCAAACATTATTATTATTATTATTATTATTATTATTATTATTATTATTCCTCTAAATCACGACTAAAGATGTTATGTGTCGGCTCAATATAAAGTCTACTCCAGGTTGCAACCAGCTACCTAAGGAGTAGATCTAGGGACTGTCGGTGCCTCTACAATACCTTGCGCAAGATGTGGGCTGTTCCAAATAAAGCGATTTTTTGCACTTATTATTATTATTATTATTATTATTATTATTATTATTATTATTATTATTGAAATGAATTGTGAGACAAAAATGTTGGCATGAAATCGTGGGGCGACAAAACACTCCATTGACAATAGTTCAAAAGGATCACAAGGTTCAGGTCAACAAAATGGGAAAGGAAGACAGAATCGGAAACAGTGATAGGTGTAATGCTAAGATTTGACATTGAGAACACGTTATGAACAAATTTTACTCAAAATATCCCACGATGATAAATGCCTTTTTTGTCTAGATCAGGAAAAACCATTGCTCATATCTTCTCACCATCTTCGATTCTAAGTCCAAATATATGAAATAGCACGTTACGTAGTCATATCAGCAATGCCCTTAGAATTTAAAACACACGCGCCAAAGTTTCAAATACACGAATATCCGAGCATATTGACGGTCAAATCCTTACTGATCGTACGATAGCAGCAAACAAAACAGGATATTGTTATTCAAGATTTAGAATATAAAAACCATATCTACTTGTAGATCAAAACGTTGTAACGTAACAGGCAGAGAAACACTTGAAATGATAAGTAGATAGGTTCTAATGATAGGTATCAAAGCTCTGGAATATATGTAAAATGTATATAAGAATTTGTCCAAACTCTCTGATTACTCATAATAGTGGGAGTAGCTCATATTTTGCGTGAAGTATTGACGAGGTAACTACAGTCATTAGATCTACTTCTTAAGAAGATGGTTGGTAATCTAGGTTAGATTTTATATTTAAAAGACACATTTAATCGTGAATTTATATAATAATAGTAATAATAATAATGATAATAATCACATAAATAATAATAATAATCGTCTTAAATACAAGAGTTTGGAAATCGAGATCAGCCGAATGTGAGGCGTAAAAGCACAGGTCGTCCCGATAGTTACCGGAGCTCTGGGATTTGTTCCGCAAAATTTGAGTAAGAACTTGTCTAAACTCCCTGGTAATTCAAAAGACTGGAAAGTGCAAGAAATTGCTTTATTTGGAACAGCCCACATTTTGCATAAAGTATTGTAGAGGCACTGATAATCACCGGATCTGCTCCTTAGGTAGCTGGTTGCAACCTGGAGTAGATTTTATATTCAGCCGACTCATAACATCTTTAGTCGTGATGTAATGGAAAAATAATAATACAATTTTAGAAGTACCTCTGATCGTAGTAAATTTTCAAAGATTTATTAAAATATCGTATTTTTCTTGAAATTTAAGGATTTTTCTTCTTGTACTAAATGTTGATGGAACATGCAGGCAATACTACAAAAATTATTTAAATCAATAGTCTTTCTTTTCCCACTCTGTATTTCGCTTCGGTAATGAAGCTTTCACCGCTTGTATGAGATTATGGTGCTTTAATGAGATGATATATTTAGATTTCATTTACACTCTAATGCGTGGTGGTGAAAGGAAACGTTGATCTGTTGACATCATTTTCATGAAGCAGCACACATCTAACGCAGCCGTAAATGACTTGTCATTCACGAGCGTTTCCATACGTTGTGATGAATAACTCGGTCGGTCGTATTCAAAATATTTGCGGACTAATTCTACTTCATGCATTCATCATTATCGTTTACTGAATTTGAATTCTGCTTCTGTTACATTTTTTAACTAATGAACTCAGTTTGTTGATGAAACATGCGGGCAACCAAACCCACACAGCTGGTAAAATTTGATATGGTCATGCATACATTCTACTCTGAATTCGAAGTTGACCTTTCGTGAGATGCCGCTACAAAATGCATGGGATGTAATATATGTTTCTTTATCGTGGTTGCTGTCCAAATGCAATGGTAAAACGAGTAAAGTTCTAAATGTATTGGTAAGAAAACTTTATTTAGATGAAATGACTAAGTTTGACAGTTGAAATTAAACATTTTAAGGAGAGTTTTATTCGATATTTGTTTGAAAACATCTTGAAAACCGAAATCCCAGAGAATGTAAATAGATTATTAAAAGGAATTCTGAAAGTATTGGAAATATAATTTCATAAATTGATTCAGTTTCGTAATTTTCGTAATATCCGTCACTTTCTTGGGGTAAGAGACTTTCTTCTCACAACATCGCATTAAAGCGGTTTCTGAAAGTCGCAGGTTGTCAAATAATCCGTTTTTGACTTAACCGGTGGGAAGAAAAGTTTTGCTTTGAAAGTGAAAACTTGATTGCAGTAATGGTTTTCATATTTCTTTCATTTTCATTGCGGTGAAGAAACTGCAAGCTTGTAATTCAACGCGGAATATAATCAGCGCTACTTAGTATGGATGGCGTTTTTCAGGAAAGGCCTGCAGTAATTGCATTTCCAGATTCAATGATTTCCTGAGTCCCCTTAAGATGAATGCGTCGCTAGGATGGAGCTCGTAAATGTTTTGGAGACAGTCTGCTGATGGGAGATCTTTGAGGAATAAACCGAATTGAAGAAACATTTCTCGAACTTCATCACAGCTTTCATTCCTGATCTCAATACTTTCTCTAATAAGATAAGAATTTTCAAAAGGAATCTGCTTGAGTTTCTCAGTTGACGAATTCACTTTCAATTTGGCTATAAAGAAAAACATTGAAAATATATTTTCATTACAATCAAACTTATAACAATTTACAAGATAATCCTGTAACTCTATTAGAAAATGTTCTCAGAAAAAATGATAATTGAATGTTACATACACGCTCTAGGGTATTGATTACCCTCATATTTCTCAATCAGTTTACATCTACGGCCGAATGAATCTTACCGACTATTGATCAAATATGGGAGTCTTTTCTGGACCGCCACACAACCGAATTTCGAATTACGATTTCCAGATGTGTTTCTGTTTACTATAGGGCTCCCGACGTTGCTTTTGGAATATGAATAGGTGATGAGGAAAATGAAAACAAAAATTATTACAAAAGTTATTCAAATGTCAACAAAATTAATCGGTGATTCTAGAAAAGTACAGATTTCCTTAAAAAATTTGGTTTTAAAAATACTCTGGCTTCAGAAGACTACATGATTTGTTTTTACTGTAAACATCTGCCTAAAAAGGCTGTAAACTATATAAAGTGTGCTCATTTTTCTTTTCTAATTTTTATCTTTTAAGTTCAATTGCCATGTGAGCGAGCGATAAAATCAAATGAACAAACGTAAGAATAAACATAATAAGCAACATCCAATGTTAGAACGTAAATAAACTGCCGACGCCATCCTCATCTGAAATGCGACGCCGCAGTTTCGGGGTCATGGCTCCGGGCGGGTAATTCTCCAATGAAAAAGTGTCCGTCTGGTGGCCATGCGGAGTGTCACCTGTGCTTCGCGGTCGTTAGTCCCGACGTGCGGCCTACGCTACGTCCTGCTGGTCCGCGGCGGAGACGCGCGCCGCCTTCCGGGATAGTCTATAAATAACGCTCGTTTTCCCGGCGAGACAAAATCGATATCTGGCGCGGAGCGGAGAAGCGCGGCGCGGCGCGGCGCGCTGTGGGGCGGAGACGCCGGCGGTGGCCGTGTTGACAAAGGCTCTCGGCGCGATCCGCCCCGCGTGGCGCTGCACCCGGAGGAGGGCCCTGGGGAACGCCCACTGACGCCCCTCGCCGCCTGCACGAGCCACGTGCTCGCCTTCGCCCGCCGCCCCGCCCCGCCCCGCGCCGCTCCGTGGCGGTCAGCGCTGGCGCTGGCCATTCCCCGCCCTCGGCCTGCCCTCCACAACGCCGTCCTCTTCCACTTTAATATTGATGGATTGTTTCGTGATTCCGTGCGCGTCAACTACTGAGATCATTAGTCCGGTAAGTGCGGTGCGTGTTTTTGTTCCTGAGGTGGCGGTGGTCTTCCCCCGCTGGATGGCGAAATCCGGCGCCGACCTAACGTCGACTAGCGTGGTTTTCTCCGTCCAGGTATCCCCCACCAGCAGACTAGCTCTAAGCTCCTGACCGGTCTCCCGGCATGTGTGGTAGTATAGTGCATGTTATTGTAAGTGTGTGTAAGGTGGTGAGGATAGGACAAGGAAGAGGAAGGAAAGATCGCGCGCGGTCTGTGGCTCGTTTGTTAGGGTACTGCTCCGGCATTCGCCTGGTGTTCATCGGAGAAACCAAGGAAAACTAGCGATCACAGACTTCCACTTAAAAGTATACCTTACATTCGTTATATCGACCATGGTGAAGCACCCCCCAAAAGTACTTTAAAGGAAAGCAAAATCTGTTCTTGAAGATGAAAAGAAAATAATGGGCACTCACAGACCTATTTTTTTTATAAAAGACGTTTAAATTGGTACAGGCTCTTACGGAAAAACTTTCACTGGCAAATGCTTTCTGGAGTTATTGAAGAAATTATTCGGTGAAACTACTTATTTCTTTTATTCAATACGTAATAATTTTTTTTGCGAATCAAATTATATTAAATGTAACATATCTCTCCGGGCATTTTGAAGAGTAATTAATGAAAGAACTGCTACTAAATTCATCGCAACCGCAAGTACCAGCTCTGGGTTAATCTCATTCTAGGCGTTATGCTGTACAAATCTTGCTATTGTCACCACTCTTTCTCTAGGGGTACGAGATAAAACCACCCTAACTTACAATTTTGTACCACACACAACCCCAAACTACTTGACGCTAATGCACTTTCATAAAAGCATTGTGGACTAATATTCAACGTAGAAACAAAGAAAAGTACGGGCACCAAAGTCAACCTCACCTATATGAGGTATTGCCAACTTGAGAAAATAAAAAAAATCATGTGAGAGCCTAAATTTATTAGTAAACATTGTTTTCCTAAAGCAACACCTCAATACTTCTCTTTTAACTATTTACAAATAATGATTTAAATACTCCGTTTAAGTTTAGAAGCAACTATTGTAAATCTGTAGAGGTAATAAATGGTCACGTATTTGCCTAGGGACTGGCACGAACATACCACCTCAAATTCCATTTTTCCATTTTGTGGAGGAGGAAGTAAAAAAGATTGGGAAAATATTTCTGAATTTTTAGCAGGTTTCTCTTAGGTTTGGTCTCGGCTGCCCTTCCCTCAGTGTTTTTCCCCGATGACGATTCGCCTCGTCAGGCGTACCACACCTTGGATTGGCTCCCTGAATATCCGCCCTCTTTGTCTTGCCTCTGGCATGTTTCTTTGTCAGTATTCCTTAATTCCATTCTGAGATTTTATTTCTTCCAACATATCTCAGACTAGAATAACCGTCTTCGATTCATAATTATTTTTTGCCTTTTTATTTCTCTTTGAGAGCCATAGCCAGACACAGATGGCCCAAAAATATCAATTTTACCGTAAATCAAAATTTATTAAAGTAATAAGGGGGAACTGCTGTTTTATGGCCTTAGCTTTAACACAAATCGAAACATTATTATTATTATTATTATTATTATTATTATTATTATTACTATTATTACTATTATCATTATTATTATTATTATTATTATTATTATTATTATTATTATTATTATTTTTCCATTACATCACGACTAAAGATGTTATGAGTCGGCTGAATATAAAATCTACTCCAGGTTGCAACCAGCTACCTAATGAGCAGATCCGGAGACTATCAGTGCCTCTACAATACTTTACGCAAAATGTGGGCTGTTCCAAATAAAGCAATTTCTTGCACTTCCCAGTCGTTTGAATTACCAGGGAGTTTAGACAAGTTCGTACTCAAATTTTGCGGAACAAATCCCAGAGCTCCGATAACTATCGGGACGACCTGTGCTTTTACGCCCCACATTCGGCTGATCTCCATTTCCAAACTCTTGTATTTAAGACGTTTCTCTGCCCCCTTGGTAATGACGTTTTGATCGCAAGGTACAGCAACATCGATCAGTAAACACGATTTTTTTGCCAAATCCCGGATCACTATATCCGGTTTGTTTGCCGCTATCGTGCGATCAGTTTGAATTAGTTGGTCGTACAATATCGTACACAATCCAACAGACGTCACCGGTTTCGGTGAGTGTTCGTACCACTTGGGGCATGTGTTTGGAACTTCGAGGGCGGTACAGATCTACCAGTGGAGGTAGCTACACACCCTGTCATGTCTTTTCAGGTATTCGGTCTTTGCTAGGATTGGACAAGCTGAGACAATATGGTCAATGGTTTCTACTTGCTCCTGGCAAATGCGGCATTTATCATCTTGTTATTATTATTATTATTATTATTATTATTATTATTATTAATTATTATTATTTCAGAATTTAAACTGAAATTTTCATTCAGTCCAGGTTCAGGATTTTTAAATACGTTTTGGTCTGTTATATCTTTCCCCTTTTGATTTTGTGTTTGAATATCCTTTAGTGGCTTAGTGGTGTAGAACCTCCTGCATTTTCCTTTTTCTTTGGTTAATGTGTTCTAAGAATTCTGTTTCATCTCAAACGAGCTATCTTTTTGCCTTAGAATATATTCTGCAAGTTATTTTTCTTCGAAATCAATCTTATAAATCGCTGATGCTCTGAAAGAAAGTCTACTAGCTTGTACGTTGATGCTCTTCTACATTCTGTCTTCTGTCTTTAATTGGAATTTCTGAATTACCTTTTTGCCCCCCTCTATTCATTTCAAATAACATTTTTTCTAAATTGTTTTTTTTAGTGTGTCAATATTTTCTAAACCAAGTTACAAACTACTAGTCTTCCTACTTCTCCTCTCGCGGATGTTAAATTGCTGTTGAAAGTCAGCAAGCCTCCAGCCACTTTCTACCTCATCTGAAAGAGTTTTATTATTGCGCCGTTACTCTTCGTTCTCTTGTTTTACGTTTCCAATTTGGGATTGTTTATCATTTCTCTAGTACCACTGTTATATTTAGCAGCCGGAGTTCATCATGAAAACACTGTTCGTTTTGACAGCGATGACCTTTTAAAGTATCGTTTTTTAAAGAAAATAATTTTTTTGTGAAATTTTGTGATGCACTTGTCACAATCTTACTAACATTATTTCATGTTCCTAGTGTCAAATATGTTGTAAATATGTCAAAGTAACGTGCTGCAGCTGCCTTTTATTCTTGTCACAAATATTTTGGGATTCTGGCATCACTTTTATGTTCATGTTTCTGGTCGACACATTCAAAAACAAATTTGTGAGTGATAGACTGAATGATTTTACTTCATTGAAAATTCACGTAAGGGAATAAAAGTAATTTTTTTTCGCATTGAAGTGTCACTGTTCAATGACATTACGTTAAAATATTTTTTACTTTCTCGCCTTACGAATACTTCGTAAGAAGAGAAAGTTATGTAATCGTGCGGCGGAAAACGAGGAATTTTCGCCAGAAAATTTCTTATAGCAGGGGTCTGGTTTTTTTCTAATTAGATGCATTTCAACAACTGAACTGTGTGGTAATATCTTTTATTTCTGAATGCTTTCTGTTATCTCTTTCTACAATTAACAGCTTATTATAGAATTCACTTTCATGTTTTCGAAGCGAATTATTGGATTTCAATACAAAGAAATTGTTGCCATTTAATTATTGTTCTCTTTTGATGAAGATGATTATTTTTCCCGATCAGAAGAAGATCATAAAGTTAACGATAAAAAGAGAGAAGGAAACGGTGAATTGGACGTTGGATATTTACGCATGACTTGAGCCTCATCTTTTCTCCCTCGTCCTCCGCCGGCGCACCGCTAACGACGCCGGCCGCGGGGGCCGGCCTTTGCTAATTCATCGGCCGACAGCGAACCTTCATCTCGAGGGCACGCCACGGAGCCTTGGGGAACGCCGCAGCTGGGCCATTGAGCGGCAGTGTTGGCAGATTAGGGGTTTCCCCCCCCCCTAAATTTAGGTGGTTTTTTTTTTTGGTCTTTAGGCGTTGTTTTAGGGGGCAAATTTATTTGGAGGTTTTCTTAGGGTGGGCGATTTCATTTTCTTAAAATGGTTATTTTGTGTTGTATTGTGAAAATAACTTATACTGTGAAATCATCACACTTAGTAACGATGAGAACTCAACTTGGCTTTAAAATTTTGGGAAGTGAGTATACACTGGTCGGGTGGGGGTAAGTAAAATGCGGACCGACTACCTACCACTATTGTTTCAATTTGACTGTAACTGAAAAGTTAACTGTAAAATATAAATATCATCAAATACAATTAATAAAATTTTTCGTTTTTCTTTCCTTTCCACACCTCCCCATACATTTTAAACATGAAATAATTTTTTTGAATTTGAGGATTTTTTTCTCGTTTTGGGGGTTTTCACAGCGCTATCTAGGGGGAATTGCTCAAGTCCATCTGGTAACGCTGGGCGAAGGCCGGGCTGCGCGGCGGTCGCTGGGGCTTTCAGCGGCGACCCGGCTCGCGGCGGCCAATAGCAGCTCGCAAACAAATGCAACTGTTATTTTCCGTCAAGCATTGTAGTCTCATTTTTTTCGTGCTTTGTTATGAATAGACATTGAACGTAATGTAAAGTGTGTGCCCGTTGCTGGACTCGACTCGCAGTCCTTTTGATCTGTGAACCGCCGCGTTACAACGGATTCTGACGTTTTTTTCACTAAGAGTGCCTTTTTTTCGGTATCTTTACAAAGGTGAAAAGAGAGTTTTCACTATTTCGGTCATAAACACATTCTTTTTCTAATAACATTAAATTTGTATTGCAAAGGGAACCCCGGGATAAGATGGCAAAAAGTTCCCCCAAATCAAATGACATGTAAGTAGTTACACTATACAAGAGCTTGTCCCGGCTAGGGCGGTGCCCGCCTGGACGATGCATGGTTGAGAAGGTGGCGGCGATATTCCCCTGTTGGACGATGAGATACCTGATTTGAGTTTTCCCCGACCAGGAATCTCGTCGTTCAGAGGGGGAAGATCACCACCACCACCACCACCACCACCACCACCACCTCTCGAGCAAACATTAACTATACTTACGGAACTAATGACCTTAGAAGTTGATGCGCCCGGAAGCACGATTTAATCAATCGACCTATCCTAATAACTCGTTCGCGATTATTGTCTCCCCAAGGTTTGCGGCAACAGAAAGATTACTATTCGTAGAGTTGCCTCCTGTAATTACACGTATCGCATGTCGACATCGAAACCAAACTAAAGGTCAAGAAAACGTTTTAACCTTGCGATCAGATGTCCAAAGATTTTTTTTCGCTTCCCTTCGTGACTTCGCTGGTGGAGCCCGTTTCCCCATTCGTCATAGGCATGCGTCATGGAACACGCCGACTCACCGCTTCCACCCTCTGTCGCCAGCGCTTCTCTCTAGGCGCTCACCGGGAGAGATGGCTCAGTTCATCAACTGATGTCACTGCAGTCCCTCTGACCGGGAGGTCCTCTCCCGACGGCGGCAGGATTTTCCACACTAGCTTGTCAGCTAGGTCGAATTCAGTCCTGTCTGGAGGAGAATTCTAGCGGCCGGCTGCTCTTATCGGTAGTTTTCCGTGGTTTCTCCGATCAACACGCGGCGAATGCCGGAGCAGTACTCTGACAAACGGGCCACGGACCGCGCGCAATTTTTCCTTCCTCTTCCTTGTCCTATCCTCTCTTCTTACACACACACTTACACTAACATGCACTACACATGTCGGGAGACCGGTCGGGAGCTTACAGCTTGTCCCGGCTGGGGCGGTGCCCCGCTGATGGGAGATACCTGGTTGAGGGGAAACCTCAACCCTCAACCCTTGAAGGGAAACCCCGCTAGTCGACGGTAGGTCGGCGCCAGATCTCGCCATCCAGAGGGGAAAATTATCATTGCCCCCTCCCGAGAAAAAACACACACTACATTTACGAGACTAAAGACCTGAGTAGTTGACACGCCCGGAAACACGAATCAATCAATCAATCAATCTAGGTGCTCCGTCTTTTCCCTTGCGGTCTGTGTCTAAGCTGCTGTGTTCGGCGCGCTCGCCCGTCCCGTTTGGGAGCCACCCGAGCCCTACCCGCCTGCCTCGGGCAGTCGCATCACAATGGACACGATGCATTAGCCCTGCAGGGCGAGGCTTCCTCTCCCAAGGAATGGAGCGCGTCCCATTGTGAACGCGACTATCTTAATTATAACGTAATACACGTCGGAAAGCCCCCACATCAGTCTCTCAGCGGAAGAGATGAAATAAAAGATACGAGGTGCTACATTGTTAAACACCTTACAAAAGGGCGCTTTCGAGTAAATAAACTGGAGGTAGTCTTTAATAAATTTCGTTTCGTAAACAAAAAAAAGGAGCAAAGAGCGCCTTATCTTAAAGCCCCTAGCACAACAAACAATTTGATGCTTTAATTTGCGTGTCGCGCCGCGCCTTAACCTCGGGGCAAAGTTGACGGTGCGGAAATTAATTATATGCATGCGAGGTGCCTCGGTTAGGCGCGCCTTGTCGCGGAAAAATTTCGAAAGTGATGCGAGGAGGCGGGCCACTGCTCACGGCGCATCGCCTCCTCCTCCTCCCCCTCCACCGCGCTGAGCTTCCCCGCCCCGCCCCGCCCCCACACTACCCGCTGTAGCGATGGCAAAAACATCGATGTTTTTAAAACGTCGATATTTTCGAGCAGAAACATTTATATTTTAACATCGATGTTTTGCTTTATGTGTTTTCTTCAGATTGATGTATTTGTGAAGAAACATCGATGTTTTTAAAACCGATATTTTCGAGCAGAAACATTTATATTTTAACATCGATGTTTTGCTTTATGTGTTTATTCTTCTGATCGATGTATTTGTGAAGAAACATCGATGTTTTTAAAACATTGATATTTTCGAGGAGAAACATTTATATTTTAACATCGATGTTTTGCTTTATGTGTTTTCTTCAGATTGATGTATTTGTGAAGAAACATTTATGTTTTAAAACCATTCTCATGGTATAAATAAAACTTTCTAGTATCTATTTTATTTGTGGATTGCTCGCCATCAGCAGCCATTGACAACTGTCAATATTGTCAATCCCCAGGCGGTATGAAACCGTTTGCTACACGCAACCTTTCTCCAGTGTTGTTACCATTTCTGATTATTTTGTATGTGGTAATATCGGCAATTTGAATCTTGACTATATAGAATATTGATTAGAAAATCAAGATTTCACTCACATATACTTTATATATGCTTTAAACTAGTATTGACGTGTTAGGTATGACATTAGAACCAGGCCATTTACTTCCAAATGTTTCATCATGTTTCAAACATTTTAAACTTCGATATTTTTGTCGATGTTTTCACCGACATCGAAATACTTTTGGTGATGAATCGAAGTATCGATGAACCGATGTTTTGCTAAACTTCGCTGCATCATTTATTGTTAGCAATTTTGATTTCCTTCTCACAGTTATTATACATAAGATGGCACTGTTACTCTGGAATATTTATAATAAATTCATTTATAGAATTTCTCTTGAAAAAACGTAATTATGGATGATTTTTCTATTTAACACATTACATTTTATTCAGTTTTTAATGAATAGCATTGCTTCTTTCTAGCCTGTGAATATCATTTAATTTTCAATATGAATCAACTAAATATTACGGTCATAATCTGGAATTTTCTATCAGTTCAAATTCATGTTCTCTCGGTAATATACCATTCTATTCCGCTTCAACGAAACACCACAGCCGTCTAGGCAAGCCATTCGAGGCCTTCTTGTTACACGAGTACTTTCGGTGGGGTGGGGGCTTATGGAACCTCTGTAACATTACAGTAGCTATTGACCCCCGCGGCGAGCCGCCTTCGTAACAGCCTCCCCCGCGCCCCTCCCCCCTACTTCGCTGCTCTGCAGCTTGTCGCCTCCGGTGTTACGTGCCTTCTCCCCCCCCCCGCCGGACCGGGAGAGGTGGCTCAGGGCATCAACTGATGTGACTGCAGTGCTTCTGACCGGAGGTCGTAGGTTCGAGTCCCGAAGGTGGCAGGGTTTTTGACACTACCTTCTCAGCTAGGTCGAATTCAGGCGTTGTATGAAGGAGAATTCTAGCAATTGGCTGCTCTGTTTTCCGTTGTTTCTCCGATCAATACCAATCAATATCAAGGGGATGGTGGCGGGGGGTAGTATGCTGGAATGGTACCGTAAGAAACGGGCCACGGACCGCGCGACCTTTCCTTCTTTTGCATGTCCTATTCTCACACACTTACTCATTCTCACTCACCTACTTACACACACGTACACTTACATGCACTACACTACCACACATGCCAGCAGACCGGAGAGGAGTTTAGAGCTTTTCCCGGCTGGGGCGATGCCCCGCTGATGGGAGATAGCTGGTTGGAGAAAACTTCGCTAGCCGACGTTCGGTCGGCGCTGGGTCGCGCCATCCAACTGGGGGGGGGGTGGATTGCCGCCATCTCATGAGGAGACAGGCACAGCAGACTTACAGGACTAATGATGGCGGTTTACGCGCCCCGAATCACCAATCAATCAATCAATCCACCTGCCGTTACTCCACCTCCGCGATCGCGCGCCCCTCTCCTCTGCGATACCATCACCCCGCCCTCCCTCACAGCGAGGTGCAGTGGCGTAGCGTCAGTTGGTGTCACCTGCGGCAAAGCTATTGCTGTCAACCCCTTCCACAAATTAAGTATAAAATATTTATTGCTGTATAATTGTACATTATTTTATTAAAAATACAAACATATTTGTATGTGATAGTTATTTATAATATATTAAAAAATTCTATGTAATTAAGAATAATTGCAATATAATTTTTAAATAAGTTATGAATCATTTTGAAATATTTATCAAATGTATGTTATTTATAAAACCTCTTTACGAGATTTTAGGGCAGCAAACTTATTTGTAACTACAATAAAATCTATGCTTATTGCAATGTCATTTTCTATTGATAACAGAGCCAAATCAGCTAATCTTGATTAGTATATACATTTTAAGTAAATGATTTAAATTATATAATTCCACCTATAAAATATTTTAATTGGTGTCACCCCTAGAATGGTGTCACCCAGGGCACGCCGCCCCCCCTGCCCCCCCCTAGCTACGCCACTGACGAGTTACATTCCCTTCGCCCCGCTGCCACGTGACTCCCCGCACACCGCGGTTCGTCCCCTGCCACGCCACGCCACGCCCCGTCCCGCCACGCCCCGCCACACCCCGCCACGCCACGTCCCGCCACGCCACTCCCCGCCACGCCCCGCCACGCCCCGCCCTGCCCCGCCACGCCACGCCACGCCCCGCCCCGCCCCGCCACGCCACGCCACGCCCCGCCACGCCCCGCCACGCCCCGCCACGCCCCGACACGCCCCGCCACGCCCCGCCACGCCCCGCCACGCCCCGCCACGCCCCGCCACGCCCCGCCACGCCCCGCCATGCCCCGCCACGCCCCGCCACGCCCCGCCACGCCACTCCGCGACTCACCCCGTGGAGCAGGCCTCCCGCATCCCCCCGTCCCTGCGTCTCGTGCTCATTCATCCCTCCTGCCCATGCGCCTGCGCGCCCAAACTCTCTCCCCTTTTTACACCCCCCACCCCCACGTGGCCCGCGACTCCCCCCTCCACCAGCCACTCCGCCACACCCCCACCTCTCCACCCGTCACTCGTACGACCAGCAACCCTCAACGCCCGAGTCACCTGCTTGGTGCCCGCGCTGTAATGACGTACCTGCTAACCCGGTTGGGGGGGGGGGCCTCCGGTGTAGTAGCATAAACTTCCACCTGCGGCGCTGCCGCCGACATGGTGGCTTCGAGACTAATTAACCTGCATGCAGATGTGGGTTTACTTCTCGGTCCGACACTCCGGCAAACAGATTTGTCTCGCGCAGCGGCGTGATCCGGTTAGCATCACTCCCCGAGCGGGCTGGCATTTGCCTCGCTCGATTGGATGGACCAAATCTAATAGCGCAGCCCGATCTGCTCGGCGGTACTTTCGATACATCATTCCGTAAATGAATTTTTTGAAGGGGAGAGATGCACGTTTTGAATTATTTTTAATGCGGTAGAGTTAGTTCATGGATTGTGCATTGAGATTGCTACACAAAATTCAGGCAATCCAGAACAATATTAGAACTTCTAAACATATGGGACAAGTATGTAAAAGAATATTGTGATAATAATCTAATAGTTACCTATTGAATATACATAAAGTTCTACGAAATTAATAGTTTCAGCGGTTTGACGCACACTGAGACATGTATGAAGAAATGTATACATTGAAATTATGTATTCTCTTTTTCTGTATTTTTTTAGGAAATAAGAACATCATTTCTTTAGCCGATGAGAAATTTAGTTGTATAGGAAAACAAAAGATTCGTTAAAGAGCTGTTACTACGGACTTTTCCGAGTACGTCATTCTGCAACCAGTTTTCTTATTGCTCACGAAAAAACTAAAAGATTTTTCCGCTTCGAAATACTCATGAAATTAACATAAGTGTCGACAACAATCTTGTGTGAAGTGTTTTTTGTATTAGATACGTAGTGTTTTAGTATTAGATATGTTTTTTAATATTATACACTACATTTTTAAGACACAAAAATATCAGAATAAAGGAAAAAAATTAAAATCATGAGCAAATATGAATAAGTGTCCTTGTTTAATTGAGCCCCTTTAGAATAACCACATTTATTAATGTAATTCCGTACCTTTATATACTGAGAACATTCTGACTATTATTTTATAATTGAAACGAACCCATCTTTTACATTGATCTCAAGATTTTAAGGGGGATATCGTCTTTCTAAGAACCTCTTTAAACCTCTATCTGACTTAGGTAATATATGTTGGAATTTTCAGCTATCTTGTTTCAAAATAGGGAATAGCATTAGAATCTTATTTTTTAACGGCTGTACGTATATTTAACATAAGAATCCTTTCAGATATACCGGTGACTCAGAATACATTTTACAAACTTCTAGGGGATGCTGAGAGGTCGATAATGTCCACATTTTGCCAACAAACAAATAGTGTAAAATTGCATGAGATATGTACGTATTTTATACATGTGTCATTTGCCCTGATTTTTAGGTCACTCTGTGTGCACAATGTTCGACAGGTACCATACAAAATTTCCTTGTCTGCGTCGCAACGTTGACCTGCGAAACGCTTGGAGTAGAAGCAAATTCATAATGCCACGTGATTGCCATTATTCAACATTTGTCGCTACCGCTAACAAGTAGGATTTAACTCCTTGATTCCGCTTTTGGTGACATCTATCAAAGGAGAGGTATCAGTAACCAAGAGATCTGAGACGAGCAGTCGGCGGCGCAGCGATAATGGATTCTAGGGGAATAGGGGAAGGGAGCTTACGACTTCCCAAGAGGACTGTGCAGCGTTTGCGATACACCCGATCCATCCACCCTGCCTCCCCCTAATAACGAACCCCCTTCCACTGCGTCCCTTGCACACGGAATAGTAGACGCCACCCGTCGCTTCTATTGCACTCGGGGTCTTCGCTTTGTTCTCTTCCCACGTCACCCATGTCGGACACGCGGTTGCCGTCGTTCCCGCTCTGTCATTCAATCTTCCGGTCCCCGCGCTGTCACCCCGTCATTCCCTCCTCACCCCCGCCCTAGATCTGCCTCCCTTCCCCCCCCCCGCCGCCCTCGGCTTCTCCTCCCCGGCGCACGCGGTTCGTCATCCCGAGGTGACGATCTCACCTCGGCGCTGGTGATAAAAACATCGGTGTTAATAATACATCGAATACAAACCATCGACGTTTTTCAACATCGATGTTTTCAAACTGATATCAGTAACCTCTTACATTAAATTCTTGTGCAACAAAATTTAATTTGACAGTCACCAACAGACAAAATTTAATTTGACAGTTATCAGTTCGTCGACTAATGGTATGAGAGGAAGGGGTAGACCTTAAGCCCACAGTGCATTTGTTGGGTACTTCTCAATGTGCGAAATGAATATGAAGAAAGAGGAAAACGAAACATCGATTACAAAACATCGATGTTAAAAAACATTTCCGTTAATACATCGATGTTTCTACACAACCATCGATGTTTTGAAAACATCGACATTGATGTCACGTCCCTACTCCGTGCTGGCGCCCCATCCACTCCGGTGCGTCAGTCAATTTGTACTGGTACTGGTCAGTAAATCTACAGAAATTAGGTCTACGTAAGTAATGTCTAATATTTGAGGTCTAATGACGCTTGGTCTACTCTGAAAGACCTACATAATAAATGTCTAGACATCTCGCCCGTCTACATGAAAAAATGTCTAATGCGAGTGTATCTACATGCAAAAATGAATATTGCAAATAAGTCTACGTATAAAAATGTTCTCGTATGAACGTTTGTTAGACTTGTTAATAAGAGTAATTTATGCATGTTGAATTCGAAAAATATATTTATAAAATATATGCAGTACATGAGTAGGACAGTTTCAGTAAAATCAGTCATCTAAATTTGACCTAGTAATACAAGTTGTATTACAAATATCTCTCAGCAAACATCTCCGATAAAAGATTCGTTCATCTCTGTCTTTTTGTATGCAGCGGTAATCGAAATTATTATGCATTAAAAAATATATATATTTGCTTTTGTTGGATTTCAAAGTGTAAGTGACTATGATTGTTATAGTGCCTGGTGAGTTTGAAATAAAAACTGATCTCTTAATTTTATGGCCGCGGCGATTCATTTATTTTTGAGAATCTAGTTACCATGATATACATATCTACATATGATTATATACTTTCAACTTATTATAACATTAGATGTAAATTTTTCACCGAATACTTCTTAGACATTTCTGTTAGACTTTTAGCAAGTAGACATTTAGCCGATAGACTTTGTATTTTGTAAACATTTTTGTTGGTAGACATTGTAGCTGTGAACATTCAATCATTGGATTTAAGATAGCTGTAGACCAAATTTTTATTAAACATTTTCGACCTTAATACAGTTTGACATTTTTCCTGTAGACCTAGAAGCGTTACGACCACTCGCTTCTGCTCTCCTTTCACCCCCTCCACCTCCTCATTCCCTTACCTCCTGCACCGATCCCAGTGATGTTCTCGGGGATAGATAGATAGATCGATAGATAGATAGGTATACAGATAGACAGACAGATAGATAGACAGATAGATAGATAGATAGATAGATAGATAGATAGATATTTGTTATTTCCGCAGGTAGGTTTATGGAACCTGGTGGAGGAACACTGTAATTAGGAATTAAATACAATGTAACTTAAAATTATTTTAAGACAATAACAGTAATAAAAATAAGATATCAATTATAACAATAAAGGCATTAATAACAATAACCGCATTAATTCTACATTTATGGTGATCCTGTGCATATAATTTATATTAACACATATACTTTTTATATACTGCACTTCACTTCTCTTTCTACTTCTATATTGCACTACACTTCACAACACGTCACCACACTTCAGTACGAATAGTATAAACCAATGCATCCAATTATCTGACGATTAGCAGCATCTCTTAGGCATCTGTTAGGTTGCCCCACTAGCACTATCGCTGTCGCGGCCTCCCCCCCCCTCGACGACGCCAGCCGTCGGCTGGCGCTCGCGCGTAATCCTCTTAATAGACTGCAGCGACGTGACGTCACAAAGCCGCGCTTCCTTGCCGGCGGCCGAGGCGATGTTGGCGTGGGGCGGCGGCGGCGTATTGAGAAAGCTGCGGCAGCTAAAGGATCGCTTTCCACGGCCCTTTTTCTCGGACTCTTAGGAACCGAAATTTCATATCCGAAAGGCGACTTAAGAGGCGAGAGAGCTCTATGTTTTCAAGGAAGCGGGCTCTTGTAAGTTCGACTTCAAAGTCTCTCTATAATGAGTTTGTGGCCTACCCACTCTGTTGATTTTCGACTCTGCCATTTTCAAATACTCTTCTCCGTGTTTGCTGAACCATTGAAGTAGTGAATTCCCACATTTCTGGCGAATTATATTTAATAGTATTTTAGTAGGATAGCTCCTAATCATTTAATTAGTTCTGTGTATACAGTAAGGTAAGTTGAATTACCTTCTTTCTTTGGTCTCATTAAAAATAATTTGAAATATATACAGGAAAGTAGCACAGCTCCTGAAATGTCCCGCTCTACTCACACGTTTGACGGGTTGCCGACCGAAAATGATCTACACTAATCCCAAAATTATTTTTGTGGTTTACTAGTTCATTGCTGTGTGTTAATGGATCTGGAACAAAACACGTAATGGTATGCGTAATACCCTTGAGGGCCTTTCTGGTTCTTTATGCCCTAGGGCCTTTTGAATACTTTATGTCCCGCTCTAATACCAACACAACACACAGAACATAGTTATGAATTCCATTTTTTAAGTATCCAAGAAAAAAAACAACAATAAATGGCATATTGCTCAGATAAGTAAATTAATTCGTTATAAATCTTATTCTGCTTAATTGATATGAAAATTTCAATTTTGGAATGTTCTCGTGAATTTATAATGTCATCAGTCAATCACATTTCACTGTTACATATCACCTTTTTAGAGACCTAATTATATTCTTCTTGAGTAGCAGTACTAGTAGTAGTAATAAGATATTTAAGGCACACCTACTAACATCCTCGAAATGTTATTTTTTCGTGGTAAGACATTTTCTAAATGACGTTTGACAACAGACACTAATAACCTAAAAGTAACGTTTCATTAGCGCAATTTACACTGTTATTCACACAGGTAAATCTCAAATACACCATAAACAGTTTCATATATTTCTAAAGACTTTAATGGAACCTACTGTCCGTAGTTTTGATAGCTTTGGTGAGAATTTCCGCAGGAACTTTATAATATCCTTACATTTTATACGAACAAATCAGTCCAATAACGATCACAGGCCTACAAAAAAAATTTTTTTGTTTGGTGCATCAAATGTTAGAGCTGATTCTTATAGTATTTTTTGCGCTGATTTCAAATCTGCAAACCATTTTTTTGTATCAGCTCTAGTTTTTGAGATACATCATGTATCATTTTCAGTTATTTAGGCCTATACAGTATAATGTAGCAGATATGCATGTTATACCACTCAATGTTAGGTAAATATTTTAATTTTTTACAGTTGGCAGTACCAGCTGAGTTTGTTTTGTTTAATGATGCTCGCAATATAAACAAACCAGTTAACCTAAAATAGTGCAATGGCTTCACACCGAAGAAGTTGTGTAAATCATCCTGAGATATTTTGCTATGTTTGTGGTGAATATACATTCGTGGAAAACCGAAAACCTATCTCCGATTTCTTGAAAAGAGCGTACTTGGCTTATTTTGGTGTTAAGTTAGGCGACCAAGATAAAACATGGGCTCCACATTCAGTGTGCAAAACCTGTAATGAACATTTAAGGCAGTGGACTAATGGCAAGAGAAGGAATCTTAAGTTTGGTGTGCCCATGGTTTGGAGGGAACCAAAGAATCATATTGATGATTGTTACTTTTGTTTGGTGAGAATCACAGGAATAAACAAGAAAAATCATAGCAAGTGGACCTATCCTGATCTTCCTTCTGCAAGACGTCCTATTTCTCATTCAGATGAAGTGCCCATTCCTACTTTTCATCTACTTCCCATTGTCAGTGATGATGAAGAACATTATTCTGATGCCCTAGGCCTACATGATGTAGGTGAAACTAGTGATTGTGACTATGAAGGGACAAGCTCAAGTCCCCAGCGTTTCAACCAAAATGAGTTAAGTGATCTAGTAAGAGACCTGCGCCTTTCAAAAGAAGCTGCAGAACTTTTAGCATCTAGACTTAATGAGAAGAACTTACTTGACCCGGGAACTACAATAACTTTTTACCGTAAGAGAGAACAATCTTTGCTGCCATTCTTCAACAATGAAGACAATTTAGTATTTTGTCACGATGTCCAAGGTTTATTACTAGCAATGGGTCTATCTCAGTACTTGTCCGAAGATTGGCGTTTGTTCATTGACAGTTCTAAACGAAGTTTGAAATGTGTTCTTTTGCACAATGGGAACAAATATGGTTCCATACCAATTGCCCATTCAACGAAAATGAAAGAAGAGTATGACAACGTAGCTGTGGTCTTGAACAAAATTAAGTACAATGAGCATCAGTGGGTAATTTGTGTTGACCTAAAAATGGTAAATTTCTTGCTAGGACAGCAAGGGGGCTACACAAAGTTTCCTTGCTTCTTGTGTTTGTGGGATAGCAGAGCTAAACAAGCCCATTGGGTTAGAAGAGATTGGCCTGAACGAGAAGAAATGGTTGTAGGGCAAAGAAATGTGATTAACGAAGCCTTAGTTTCTAGGGATAAAATCATTTTGCCTCCACTACATATAAAGCTAGGTTTGATGAAGCAGTTTGTGAAAGCTCTCGACAAGGACGGTCCATGCTTTGTTTATATAGGTCGTAAGATGCCTGGAATAAGCGCAGAAAAACTTAAAGCTGGCATTTTTGATGGTCCACAAATCAGACAGCTTGTGAAAGATCCAGAGTTTGTGAACTCTATGAGTCCCGTGGAAAGCAGAGCGTGGAAATCGTTTGTACAAGTTATTTTTGGGAAACATTAAAGCTGACAATTATGTTGAGCTTGTCAACAACATGCTCGATAACTTCGAAAGGCTGGGATGCAACATGAGCATAAAAGTGCATTACCTACACAGCCACCTGGACCATTTCCCTCACAACCTTGGCGATTTTAGTGAGGAACAAGGAGAACGGTTTCACCAAGACATGAAGACCATGGAGGATCGTTTTCAAGGAAGATGGGATACCCACATGATGGCGGACTACTGCTGGAACTTGGAAAGAAGTTGCCGAAACCAGATCCATTCTAGGTCGTCACGGAAAAGAACTTTTCACAGTGTCAACAAATGTCCCAACTAAGGCCGAATGGGTCTTGTAAGTTTGTATGTACGAGTAGGCATATCTCATTAAAATAACATTCTGAATTGAATTACTATTTTGTACTTTCATTCCTTATATATCATATATATCATAACTTGAAAACTAAAGCTCATAGAAAAAAACCAATGTCATTTTTGAAATCAGCGCCCCAAATATACTTAAAAACAGCATTAAAATCGTTTGCACCATTTTCTGTGTTGGCCTGTGATGCAATAGAAATTAGATGTACACTCTGTTTTGTTTATCTGACCTCATATTGGCAAATGACTATCACAATGCGTTTTTTCACTTTACACGCAAGAAATGTTGTAAAATGTTTCCAATTCTCGTTTTATTCAGCGAGGAATTAGTAAACCATTAAGTTTTCTATGCACCACGGGCGTTAATAGATGTTTTTGCCCCTCAGGCGACTTCCAACCCCTGGGGCCAGAGGCCCTCGGGTTTGGAAGTCGCCCTCGGGGCAAAAACATCTTCTTAACGCCCTTGATGCATACATAACTATTATGGATAAGACGCAATCTGGACACTGAATTGGAGATTATATACGTAAGTTAAATAATACTTTTCAAAAATTTACATTTTACTTATTTTTCTGTCAAAAAAGTGAAATCAATGCAACCAGAATATAAAGAATGGGTTGAAGTGAAGCTTGCCTTTCACGGAGTGCTATCATAGTGATTGCAACAAATCACATGATTTATTGTCGTCTTCAATGCTGTTTCTTGTGGGCACGTTCTTTTTTCAATTTAGTGTCTAGTACTTATTTATATTTACCCGTGAAAATGTACAGTTTTGCAAAATCGAACATTTTGTTTTTGGCAAGGTCAGTATTTCAACATTGGCTAGCTTATTACAATCTCTCTATTCACTATTCTACACTAAATTATGGATTTCTCTTTGCTCACATTGCACTGTACCATAAGCTGAATCCACTCTCCTGCTTAAATTTTATTTATATTTTTACTACCTGAAGAGGTCCCGAAAACTTGTAAGTACCGAAACATTGTACTTAAATGTGATTAACGTTCGTAAAATAATAATAATAATAATAATAATAATAATATAATAATAATAATATAATACTGAATATTGTCTCTATAAGATCAGAATTTTTGTTGAATTTTAACAAAACAAATCTTCTTCAATAAGTTGTAAAACAAATGTTTTATTATTGATAGTTCTCTAGTAAATCCGTTTAACATATTTATATTAAATTACATTGTTTGTTCCACTCCATTAGTGCTACGCTTTTTGAGTCCAGAGGACTAATATTTCAAAGGATAATTTATAGCATATTTAATCTAAATAATTTCCATCGAAGAAAGCAAAGAAAACGAGGAACGAGATCTGAAGGAAACCAGGGGGAAAAGGAGCGTTTGAAGTGGGCGTGCCTCTCGCGGAGCACTATCTTAGGAAATGAACTGGCGCCCTTGGGCCCTGCGTCGAAGGCAAAGGCTGCACAACTTGCTTTCTGCGCACTCAGTTCTGCCTCTTGAAAACATTGCGCTAGTTTTCAATTAAGGGAGTAAATTTTAGTAGAAATTCATTTCCTTAAATGTAGCATCGTATGTTTTCTTTTGTTGTTTCATCGTGCAGGAAATAATATCGAAGTGCTCGTAACCCAATTTTAAAAATATATACATTTTTTTGTTACTTCAGTAATCAATAAAAACTATATTGACATAAATTCCACTGCTCCGTTGCTTTCATTTGAAACTACGGATAGTGAAAAAAATCAGGGCTTATTTTCAAGCTTGTTTTCTTCTACCGAATCTTGTTTCGAAGAAAATGGTTAAAAATTATTTATTTGTCCGCTTATTAGCGATAAATGTACGTATTAATCTAGTAAATAGATAGTTTTATTTGATCTGACAGCAAAGCGAATATTAGGATTTACTTATCAGTGAGGAACAGCGCAAATATAAAAGGGTAATGTAGTTTTTGAAAAATTATTTTCAAATGCTAACATATGAAATGATGATTATTTAATTCATTAGTCATATTTAATATCTTAATGGAGCAGCTGTAATTGCTGATAAAAAAGATTGAGTAATTTAATACATTATGGATGGTTTTGAAAATATCAGTTAATGAAATTGATTCCATTAAACACTATTCCCGAGTTCACATTCTTTTTTAGACTTCGGATGGATTAAGCCTGAAACCATGTGGTAGATAAACTCGAATGTAGGCCACAGAGGACGCGAGTATGATACGGCGCCGTGGTAATAACCGAAAGTCGGCCGCAGAAGGCGCAATTGAAGCGGCGGCGAGTCGAGTGGCCACCGGAGCGCCCTGCTTCTCCTCCCGCGCAGAGGTTCCGAGTTGGGAATGGCCGTTGCGCTCGGCGACGGAGGCAGCACCCCCCCCTACGCCTGCCCCGTCCTTCCCATCCTCGCCCCTTTCTTCCCCGCCCCGCTCCCTCCTTCCTCACTTTACGCCGCCCCGTCCTTCCCCGCCGCCTCGCCCTGCCCCGCCCTTCCCCGCCTGCCCTGCGCCACCCTGTCCTGCGCCACCCTGCCCTGCTCCACCCTGCCCTGCTCCTCACTGCCATGTCCTGCCCCGCCTCTGTTTGTCCTTCCCGCTCCTGCCTCGCTCCTTCCTTCCCACACTGCGCCACTACGCCCCGCCCTGCCTCGCCCCGCCCTATCCTGCCCTTCCCCGCCCGGTCCCGCCCTGCCCATCCTCGCCCTGCACATCCCCGCCCTGCCTCTCCCCGCCCTGCACATCCCCGCCCGGCCCCTCCCCGCCCTGATCCTCCCCCCTACGCCTCTCCCCGCCCTGATCCTCCCCGCTACGCCTTTCCCCGTCCTGCCCTCTCCACCCTGGCCCGCCCCGCCCCGCCTTGCCCTCCCCCGCCCTTCACCGTTCCTCCCGCCTTCGCCTCGCCTTCCTTCTCGCCGCCACTTCCCGCCTCGCGCCACGTCGTTCCTACCCTCCCCGCCCCGCCACCCCCGCTGACGCCAACCCCCTTCCCACCCACCCCCCTCCGCTGCGCCGCGCCGGCCAGCAGGTGGCCTTTCACCGCACCCCCCTGCCTTCGCCACGCCTTCCTTCTCACCGCCCCTTCCCACCCTCCCTGCCCCGCTTCCCCCACTGACGCCAACCCCCTCCCCACCCCCTCCCCTCCGCCGCGCCGCGCCGGCCAGCAGGCGGCCTTTCACCGCCCCCCTGCCTTCCCTCACGCCACCCTTCCCGCCTCGCGTCACGTCCTTCTCACCCTCCCCGCCCCGCCTCCCCCGCTGACGCCCTCCCCTCCCCACCCCACCCCTCCGACCGCCGGCCAGCAGGCGGCCGAGCGGTTGTTTTTGCAGCGCGCGCCGCCGCCGGGAGCAGTTAGGCTCATCGCTCCGCCGCGGCAGCTAATCAGTCACGTGGGGGCAGGGGGAGGCCAGCGCCCCGCCCGCCGGGCCGCTTCTCTGCCCCTTGCTCACCGTTCCTCCCGGTGGTGGAGGATTTGTGGTGCGCCAACCGCGAGCGCGGACTTTTCTCGCGGTTCTCCCGCTTTCATGCCTTTCATTCCACCACTGCTCCTTCGATAGTCACACGTTATCACTAGGGGAGGATTTGGATGACCTAAAACATCGCCAAAAGTGATCAATGACATGCTCTTTAAAAGTTTTTAAAAAGCCCTAAAAGCAAAGAAAAATGACGTAAAAAACGTTATCAAAACCAGTTCCGATGAACAACTCAAGGTGTTGCATATGTTACTGATGTAATCGAGGCTTCTTCTATTCATTCAAGTGAACTCAGCTTTCAAACTTTTGCTTTTGGACTGTTCTTTAGCAGAAAATCTCTGTCTTCAGTTATCCCGAAATCGCAAAACTGACAATGGCGGTGATCAGAGGAACATTAGATTACAAACTCACACGGCTGCCATTACAATTTGTGAGCGAAAAAAGTGGATAGGCTTCCAGGTATCGGTACTCAGAGATTCTGTGGAAAATGTTTGTCGTGTCTCGTATATATTATTTGAAGCAAGTATAATTAAAATTATATTAAAATCGATTATGTCAGTGGAAAATACTTTAAATTGATGAAAAAAACGTTAAAAATAGTCGAAATCGAGGAAAAAATGCAAAAAAGACGCATAAAAATAGGCAATTTCCTTATGTCATAACATAAAATTAGTCTCTATACTAAACGGCATTTTTCTAAACTGAGAATAAAAAATGGCATTTCATTAAAATCCTCTTCCTAATCGTCACAAATGTCATCCAAATCATTGATTTCATTCACTGTCCTTGGTAACGCTACTCAAGCCCCGGTGCTGGAATCATCGTAATAGAAATTTAGTCATGATTTGATTCTCCTTATATGTAAATTATTTAGTTATATGGGTAATTAGTGTAACTTCAATTTGTAATTTGTGAGACTGAGAATGATTGCAAAGCAGCCGAGTAAATCAAGTTATGGCCAAACTATTGCCGCTAAATGCAATCGTTGCATTGCTATATTTTCTCAAATTGAATCTGCAGTAACGTCAACGACTAACAAGCACTGCTATCCGAACATTGTCCTTTCATTGAATTATAGCTGACACGATTGTATCAATTTATGTCACCCAGTATCATCTGCCTTCTTTCTCTGAGTATCTCCTCCTACATCATTATTGTGCCTCATCAATTTATCACAGTAATCATTTTTTTCATCCTCATTTAAGCAACCACCGTTGGTGTTTGCTCATTCGCAACAATTTTATGTCTTTCGCTACATATTACTCTGCACTGATGCTCACCTGTTCTGCAATTTTCAATCCAGCGTGCCATAGATAATGTATGCCACGTCACTGTTTGTACACCACCAAGAGCACAATATTGCACCCCTTACAGGCTTTCGATAATCAATATTAACATCGCATCCTTGAAGTTGAATATTCTATCTCGCTACATGCCACAACCACAACCAGCAGCCATCGTGCTATTATCATCAAACTAAAGCACCAATACAATCATCACAACCTTAAAATTGCTTCTTTGTTCGAGCAGTCTTCTGTGTTGCCTGTGCCAACAACACTTTAGCGCCATCGCTTGCAATGCCGGCTCTTTGGACTTCGCGACCGCCTTAGCATAACAAAAGCAACTTAAGCAGCGACTCCGCACAATATTCGAAGATAACAATGCCGAGACTGTGGGACGCGCAAACAGAGCTTTGTTGAGCTGCATAATTCGCCCGCATAGCGAGAGAAGAGCTTGCCTTGTATCTGTGCATGTTTGTGCATGTCGCCGTGTGTAGCGGAAGACGAACCAAATTCATGTTTGTGTCTTTGAACCCATATTTATTTCTTCTCGTGCTTAATTTTCTTCCTGGGTAAATTTAATTCAAATCTTTGGTTTCATAAATAGGAATTTATTTCTCCCTTTCACTATTTTTCTGTATAAATCTAAGCGTTCGATTTTCGTGTGTGTGTGTGTACGTATATGTAAAAGATTTACATACCGTCATTTATGATAACTATTGTGCGAATATATTGAAATAAGAGCAGCTGAGATGAAATTCTGGGAAAGAAAGACAATACCCCGAAGCTATTTGGTATTTCGTTTAACAGCGTAGCTCTGTGACTTTATATTTTCACGTACCTCGCATGGAATATTTCTCCGAAAAAAATATTATCCTTTCTCAGTAATCTCCATTCTGAAAAAGAAATCGTTGTACGGTATTGCATCGATATACAGCTTCATGGAAAATGGGGGAACGATATACTACTTAGCATGACCCCTTCCGATCGATCTAAAACGTTTTTGGCTTGTTCATTGTCATGTAGAAAAGATAGAAGCATCATATTTGGTGCATATGTTTGTCCTTTGACCTACTTTTTATTTATACTCAATGTTAATAATATTTCTGAACATTTCGAACGAACTTAAAAAAACTGAAATCTCACGTAAAAATCCATTCTAATATAAGAAAAATTTTTCTGTTAATTGTAAATAGTTCAAAGAAAAAAAATTTCATTGAGCATCATATTATTTGCATTTTATATCAATGATTTTACTCCCGAATTCAAAAGTGCAGTTTTTTCAAAACTAAATTCCAAAAATATATAACTTTCGATTTTCGAATTTGTTGGCCCAAAATATTATAAAAACTCTAAATTTTCACACACAGAAAATAATTCTTTTGTGAAACTGGAAATTCCAAAAGTTACGGGTGTTTATTTATTTTTTTTATGCAAATAATCAGTGTTTTAAATTCTGTATATATTTTTCACAAGGAGTAAAAATCTACATTTCTAGATCAAAATTTATTGATTATTAGTAGATGTGACAACATTATTAATCATAATTAATGTTAATCTATATATTTCCATCACATTTAACGTACTTCAGTTTCAGATTGCGATCAAAGCATGTGATATTTTATACATTCTTCTTAGAAATCATACATGCGAAAATTAATACAAAATAAAAACAACTAGTAGATCGATATTATCGCTCATATAGATCGACGCTTTAACTTACCCTATGCAAGAGTTTACCGGTATGAGGCGTTCTTGAATGCGGATTTGAGTGCATGGCAGATGTAAACAAAGTGCATGACGTCATAAACACCCGGGCCCTAAACATTGCAGAAGAAGTGGCAGTGGAAGCGGAGGTGTCCGCGACGGAAGCCGCCCCAGAGAGTTCCCGCGCAGCGGATCCGTGCGAGTGCAGCCGACGGCGGCGGAGCGGGCAGGGCGGCGGTGGCGGGGACGGGCCGAAAGGGTTGGGGCGTGGCGGGTGGAGATGTGGAGCGGAGAGGAAGGCGGTAGTGGGGCGGGGAAGCGGAGCGTGGAGGTAGAGTAGTGAGGTGTACGGTGGAGCGAGGAGGTGGTGCGGAGCGTTAGGCGGTGTGGCGGGGCGGGGATGGGCGTGGCGGGGAGGTGGATGGAGGGGTGGTGCGGAGCAGAAGGCAGATGTAGCAGGGCGGGGCGGGAAGAGTTGGACAGGGCGGGGAGGGGCGTGGTGGGGAGGTGGTGCGGATCGGAAGGCTGTGGTAACGGGGGATGGGCGGGGTGGGGAAGTGAAGCGGGGAGGTAGAACGATGACGTGAAGCGGGGAGGTGGTGAGGAGCGGAAGGCGGTGGTGGCGGGGCGGGGATGGGGGTGGAGCGGGGAGGTGGTCCGGAACGGAAGCCTGCGGTAGCGGGGATGGGCGGGGTGGGGAGGTGAACCGGGCAGGTGGAACGGGGACGTGAAGCGGGGAAGTGGAGCGAGGGTGGAGCGGGGAGGTGGTGCGGAGCGGATGGCGGTGTTTGCGGGGCGGGGACGGGCCTGGCGAGGAGGTGGATCGAGGAGGTAGAGTGGTGTGGTGGAGCGGGGAGGTGGGTCGGAGAGGCGGTGCCGAGCGGAAGGCTGCGGTAGCGGGGCGAGGCGGGGAGGGGCGGGGCGAGGCGGGCGGCGCAAGCGAAGCGAGTGGCAGAGGCGGAAATGATGCGCTTAGTTTCTGGCGCCATCGATCTCCTCCTCCTGGGGATTTAATGTGCTGTTGCGCGTTGGGTTGTGCGTCTGACATGGCAACCGCGTCAAATCTTCAGTGCGTTTTCGCGTACCACGTTTATTTTTTCCCTTGATGTGGAAGATATGTAGCCAAACGAGCTGAATATTGAATTTTCCAGATTCCGCTTTTTTACCCAGTTTAATATGCTTTTAAAAAATGTGTTTGGAAAATGTTGAAAACAAGTGAGATAATTCTGTTAAAATATGGAGCAGATTGAGAATGACGCAATTGTATTGTTGCAAAGAGAAAACGAACACACTTTTGAGATAATATTTTGAAATGTTTCATGCATTTTTGTACCATATTAAGAAAACCATAAAGAAGAGTTTCACTTGCGTTCAGGTGGTTCATTTCATGTTGTAGGAAATTTGGCATGCTCAGAAGCATTTACAGGAAGCTAAATTATTAAAGTGTGAGAGTGAAAAGTATTTTAAGTATGTTAGCTGTGTACTAAAACAAACTTCTAAAAAGTTCTCTTTATAAGCATTAATGTATTAAAAATTGGCGGGGCGTTTCTGTGCTTTGAAACTAAATAATTGAATAGCATTTCACGAAAAATGCTGCTGAACACTTGCGTGGTTTCTTTTTTGAGAGCTTCGACGCAGATTCCTTTCTCTGTAGGTCAAGAAAGCGCAGAGGTGCCTCGCCCACCCACCCATGCACACACACATACAGACACACACACACACACACACACACACACACACACTCTTTGCCTCCCGCCCTCCCAACCACTTGTCCGCACAAACCCACATTCATATACACACACTCACACCTGCCCAATCAATTGCACATCCACCCATCCGCCCTCTCTCACCCATACACTCGCCCACATTCACCCAACCGCCGGCACACAAACACACACACACATGCGCTCGCATATCTACTCACCCGCTCACCGACCTGCGTAGCCTACCACCCACACATCCTCCCATTCACCCGCTCGCCTATCCACCCACACCCACACACACACCTTTCCCCTCATACACGTCCACCCGCCTGCACACCTACCCTCTTACACACTCTCCCGCCCACCCACCCACCCTCTTACACACGCTACCGCCCGCCCGCCCATTCACTCTCTTATACACCCTTCCGCCCGCTCACCCACCCTCTTACACACCCTCCCGCTCGCCCGCCCACCCACCCATTCACCCGCTCGCCTACCTACCCATTCACCCACACACACCCTTCCACCCGCCCACACACACACACACACACTCGCCCGCACCCGCACCCCCCCCCCGCCCACTTCCTTCGCGTCTGCAGTTCTCGCGCCCGCGATCGCCCTCCGCTCCGCTGCGCTGCTCTGCGCTCAGAGGAGCAGATTTCCAGAGGGCAGACGCGCAATGCATTAGTAATGTCATTCGCTGCCGCTGACACGGTATCGACTTTTCTGTTTCCGCGCGCCTTTTAATTGTTAAACAGCACCACGTGTTCCGTGTTTGCCTGCCACCCAGAAAATGGTGTTTTGCATAATTCACTAGATCCAAATGTATATTTTCGCAAGTTATTTTGCTAGTTAAAATGAATTTAATCATTGAAAACGCGAAATGAAATGACATTTTCCGAAAAAGGGACTATCTTGCTTGAATCCGAATATCTTATATTCTTCGATACTCCTTTCGCTCGCGTGCTCGTCGTGGCGCTGAAAGCAAGGGCTACTCAATTCTGAGCAGAATGCACCTCCGCCTTCCTTCCGCAGGAAGAAAGGGCCTCCGAGTGTCCGAATTCCCTCAATTCAGCCTTACGCCAAGTTCGCCCTTCGGTCGAGGGCCTTCGACCGGTTAAAGCCCCTCCACCGCCCCTCGAGATATTGGCTCGGCGAAGAATCCGTTATCAAGGCGAGCCCCCGGAAGAAATTTCCGGTTTTCTGTGCTGCCTCGGGGAAGGCGCGCGCGAGCCGGCGCCGGCGCCGCGCGGCGAGGGGACCGGGCCGTCCATTACGTGGAGGCCGCGGTGTCACGCCACCCGGGCCTCCGTCACCTCTAGCTTCACTGCCCGCGTTGACCCCGTTGCTCCGGTGCTTGCCACCCCCGTCCCTACACGCCTGCCGTTGAACCCGACTCGTCCACGCTCCCTCCTCCGCAACCTCCACCCCCGCACCGGGAGAGATGGCTCAGTGCGTCAACCAGTCACTACAGTCCCTCTGACCGGGAGGTATTAGGATCCACTCCCGACAGCGGTTGGATTTTCGACACTAACTTGTCAGGTAGGTCGAATTCAATCGTTGTCTGGAGGAAAATTCTAGCGGCCGGCTGCTCTGATCGGTAGTTTTTCGTGGTTTCTCCGATCAACACCAGGCGAATGCTGGAGCGTTACCCTATCAAACGGGCCACGGAACGCGCGCGATCTTTCCTTCCTCGTCCTTGTCCTATCCTATCCTCTTACACACACACACTTACACTAACATGCACTACACTACCACACACCGGGGAGACCGGTCGGGGGCTTATAGCTTGTCCCGGCTGGGGCGGTGCCCCGCTGGTGGGAGATACCTGGCTTGGGGAAAACCCCGCTAGTCGACGGTACGTCGGCGCCGAATCTCGCTATCCAGCGGGGAAAAGATCACCGCCACCTCCCGAGAAAACCACGCACTACACCTACGGGACTAATGACCTAAGTAGTTGACGAGCCCGGAAACACGAATCAAAGACATCAAATCAAATTAATCCACCGCCGCACATCAACTGCTCCTCTTACCCTCTACGTACTCCTCCAACCTCAACACGTAATTTATTTTTCCGCCTTAATTTTTGTCAATCATTCTCATTTATATATCGACATTTTATTAACATAAATTCCTCTGAAACTCATTTGGCATCTTGACTCCAGTTCTCTTTGCACCGACCTCGCAAGTTCCCCTCTCTTAATGTTGCGCCCACCATCGCCGCTGACCGCCCCCGCCCCCCTTCGCGCGGTTCCCGCTGACGAACTTCCTCCATGCCGAGGCGCCTCTTGAAATGCAGGGCGGGCGACCCGCGGCCCCGCGATACAGACAGGCATATCCGGGATGCCAGCAGTCGTCTCGGCGCCGGATATTAAAAGCGAGTTCTGAAGGAGGCCCGCATTGATGGCGTCGCCGAGCGCCGGCGCCGAACGGCGGCGACGGACGCCATCAGCGCCGCCATGCGGGGGAAACGGACAGTAGGGGGGCGGGTGAGAGAGCGCGCCTCCGGTCAGTGGCCGGAACGCCTTTGGACTCAGAAGTCGTATCTCTTTGCGCGACGTCATTCGAAGTTTGCGTCTTATTCCCTCTCACTAGCATCTGCGTTGAATTTAATTAATTACCTCCAGCGGCTGAGTTTAGCGGCTGTCTCTACAGCAACTCGGACCGGGAGGTCAGTTAATGCCTTATTTTACGTGGCGAGACTCGGGCCATCAGGCCCGCTCTTCCGCCTGACCACGCAAATTTCTACTACGCTCCTTTCACCACCTAGCGGAGAAACCACCTATTATCTCGGGCAACGAAACAGGTTACTTGAATTTAGCTCAGGGGCTTCATTTAGGCTTGAGGATCTTTTAGATGCAAGTAAATATACTAACATGGGACAGCCGGCTTTACTTCCCCTCCGAAGGGGAGGCGTACGAAGGATTTTTTCGCCCTTAAAAAATCCACGGCTTCGATCGGGTTTGAACCCGCAATCTTGGGTACAACAAGAGCTAACGATACGCTAACCGTTACACCATCGAATCCGCCTATGGTCCTCCGGAGGTCCTATGGTTCGAATCCAGACGGTGACTATTTTCGGCACTTGCTGTGTAGCTTGGTCGAATTCAGTTTGCTGTCTGGAGGAGAATTCTTGCGACCGGCTACTCTGATCGGCACTTTTGCATGGTTTCTCCAATCAATACCAAGCGAAAGCCGGAGCAGTTCCCTAACAAACGGGCCAAGACCGCGAGCGATCTTTCTTTCCTCTTTCTTGTAACCTCTCCTCTTACACACACACACACACACACACACACACACTTCACTACCACTCATGTCGGGAGCTTAGAGTAGGTCCCGGTTGGCGACGGTTATCCGTTAAATGAGATACCTGGAGGATGGACAGCTACGCAAGCCGACGTGTAGATTGGTGCCGAATCTCATCATCCTGCAGCAATCACCATCATCTCCAGGGATAAAATATTAATTACATAAACGAGACTAATGACCATAGCATTTCTATACGTTGGTTCACGTGCCCGGAAACACCAAGAAATCATCAGTCACCTTTATACGACATTTTTATCAGAGGACATTTGCCTTATTCTGTCAATAAATTACGTAATATGAAATTTTCTGACAATGAAAGAAGCAAAATTTTAATTTTAACTTTACAGTTACTGAGAATTACCAATTCGTATACTAGAAATAGAGAATGTTAATTCGTAGGTTTTATTTCCATTTTAATACCATACCACGATCTTTTTTGTTCCAACTAGGTTCGGTCGAAAACTGCGGAACGAATTCATAATTCATGATATAATATTATTGAATAATTAGTGTCAACGTGTGTATTGATCACAACTGACGTAAGAGTAGGGTGCAAAAATACTAATTGAACAACCTCTCACTATATTTTTATTAAAGTGATGAAATATTTAGACCTTTGCATATCGTTGAATATATCTGAACGGCACCAAGTACTATTCGCATGCTCCGTACTTTGAAAACGTACTCCTTCTAGAATTGCAACCCGTCTTGCATGATACTTTCCGCTCGCCATCTTGTTGATCTGCCTCTCCGCTGGCTGCCCGCCTCACAATCTGCCCATCCTGCCGGCGCGGCGCGCGATCGCTGTTTCTCTCCGCCGCCGCGCCGGTCCGGTCAGCGAGCGGGCGGGAAAGCAATAAACCGGGGAGAGCGCGCGCGAGAGGGAAGCGGCGGCGGCGGCGGCGGGGGGCGGGCGGGGAGGGGCCGGAGGTGAACGGGTATCGATCAGGGCAATATCAGCATCTCACCGTCTGCGTCGTTAAGGACCAGCTCCACGAGCAACTACCTTCACTCACTCCTCGCCCTTCCAGCTCTTCGCGCCTGCTATTTGCTCGTCTTTTTCACTCCCTCTTTCCCGTCCACCTCGGTTTTTCTCCGATATCACGAAATAAACAAAAAATCAAAATGTTGTGATGATTTTATTAGAAATAGATTGATCATCACTCCGTTAAATAGTAAATTTTATATTATTGACAGGATGAAGGAATATAAAAAAAGTTTTCGTGATTTTTTTAATAAATCACTATCAGCTACGAATTTTTTTTCAACAAAAGTAATAACGCACTGTCATGGTGTCTGAATGAATAAAAAAATATGTTTCACTCCTGAAGAAATTGATAATATTGCGCAGTACAATAGAAATATGTTTTCCATGGTCGTATGCAAGGTTAAAAAACAAAATTCCCCTAACATATTAACCAAGTACGGTTAATTAATTTTTAAATATAAAATATGTAAAATAATTAACAAACTAAAATTTTAAATGGCACCGTAGAAATTGCTTCAGAAAGTGCGTACTTGTCAAGAGAAGAACTACTCTAAAACTAAATCAGTCGCAAAGTGAATTATTAGTCTTCGATATACGTGCCGCATGTGACTCGCGCGTTCTCCCGAGATTTCGGCGGCATGCGCCAATTTCGCATTTCTTCATCCCCTTTGGCGTGGCGCTCGCCTCCTCAACGCTCGCAATGTCCCCGCCCCCTCGCGCCGCCAGCTCCATCGTCGGGCCATCGCCCCGCTTCCACTGACTCGGCGATTCTGCGGATCCTCTCCGCGGCTTCCTCCAGCCCCTTACCCTCCCCCCTCTCAGCCCTTCGGCGAGTTCGCCAACACCCCGCCCATCTCGCCGCCCGCCCTCATCTTCCCAATCGCCCCTATCACCCCCAACGCCCCAATCGTCCCCATCGCCTCCATCGCCACCATCGCCCCTATCACCCCATCGCCCACATCACCCCATCGCCCCCATCACTCCATCGCCCCTATCACCCCATCGCCCCCATCAACCCATCGCCCCTTTCATCCTATCGCCCCTTTCACTCCATCGCCCCTATCACCCCATCGGCCCTATACCCCATCGCCCCCATCACCCCATCGCCCCTTTCACCCCAGTGCCCCTTTCACCCCACCGCCCCTATCACCTCATCTCCCTATAATCCTCATTACCCCTATCCCCCAATCGCTCCTATCACCCCCAAACGCCCCATCTTCCCCATCGCCCCTATCACCCCATCTCTCCTATCACCCCATTGCCCCCTTCGTCCCCATCGCTCCGTCCGCCCCTGCCCTTCCCATCACGTCCGTCGCATCCTTCATCTTCACTGCCCGTCCGTCCTACCTCCATTCACGTCGGCCCTGATCCCCGCCATCCTCGCCACACCCGTTCCCACAGTCGCGCCGCTGCCGTTTTTTCTCCGCTGCCTCACACACGCCGCCCTCGCCGCCCCTCGTCCTTCCATCGCCCTCTCCCGCTGTCCTCCGCCACCCGCCGCTCCACGACGCCTCCGCTGCCGTCACCTCGGCCGACCCCCCGGCGCAGAAGCCGCCCCTTCCTCCTCCCGACCACCACCCCACCCCGCCACCGCCCGCCGCCCCTCGCCACCCTTGCCACCCCTCGCCGCCCCTCGCCACCCCTCGCCGCCCCCGCCGCCCCTCGCCGCCCCTCGCCGCCCCTCGCCGCCCCTCGCCGCCCCTCGCCGCCCCTCGCCGCCCCTCGCCGCCCCTCGCCGCCCCTCGCCGCCCCTCGCCGCCCCTCGCCACCCCTCCCCGCCCCTCGCCGCCCCTCGCCGCCCCTCGCCGCCCCTCGCCACCCCTTGCCTCCCCCCGCCGCCCCTCGCCGCCCCTCGCCACCCCTGGCCTCCCCTCGCCGCCCCTCGCCGCCACTCGCCGCCCCTCGCCGCCACTCGCCGCCCCTCGCCACCCCTCGCCGCCCCTCGCCGCCCCTCGCCGCCCCTCGCCGCCCCTCGCCGCCCCTCGCCGCCCCACGCCGCCCCTCGCCGCCCCTCGCCGCCCCTCGCCGCCCCTCGCCGCCCCTCGCCGCCCCTCGCCGCCCCTCGCCGCCCCACGCCGCCCCTCGCCGCCCCTCGCCGCCCCTCGCCGCCCCTCGCCGCCCCTCGCCGCCCCTCGCCGCCCCTCGCCGCCCCTCGCCGCCCCTCGCCGCCCCTCGCCGCCCCTCGCCGCCCCTCGCCGCCCCTCGCCGCCCCTCGCCGCCCCACGCCGCCCCTCGCCGCCCCTCGCCGCCCCTCGCCGCCCCTCGCCGCCCCTCGCCGCCCCTCGCCGCCCCTCGCCGCCCCACGCCGCCCCTCGCCGCCCCTCGCCGCCCCTCGCCGCCCCTCGCCGCCCCTCGCCGCCCCTCGCCGCCCCTCGCCGCCCCTCGCCGCCCCTCGCCGCCCCTCGCCGCCCCTCGCCGCCCCTCGCCGCCCCTCGCCGCCCCACGCCGCCCCTCGCCGCCCCTCGCCGCCCCTCGCCGCCCCTCGCCGCCCCTCGCCGCCCCTCGCCGCCCCTCGCCGCCCCTCGCCGCCCCACGCCGCCCCTCGCCGCCCCTCGCCGCCCCTCGCCGCCCCTCGCCGCCCCTCGCCGCCCCTCGCCGCCCCTCGCCGCCCCTCGCCGCCCCTCGGCGCCCCTCGCCGCCCCTCGCCGCCCCTCGCCGCCCCTCGCCGCCCCTCGCCGCCCCTCGCCGCCCCTCGCCGCCCCTCGCCGCCCCTCGCCGCCCCTCGCCGCCCCACGCCGCCCCTCGCCGCCCCTCGCCGCCCCTCGCCGCCCCTCGCCGCCCCTCGCCGCCCCACGCCGCCCCTCGCCGCCCCTCGCCGCCCCTCGCCGCCCCTCGCCGCCCCTCGCCGCCCCTCGCCGCCCCTCGCCGCCCCTCGCCGCCCCTCGCCGCCCCTCGCCGCCCCTCGCCGCCCCTCGCCGCCCCTCGCCGCCCCACGCCGCCCCTCGCCGCCCCTCGCCGCCCCTCGCCGCCCCTCGCCGCCCCTCGCCGCCCCTCGCCGCCCCACGCCGCCCCTCGCCGCCCCTCGCCGCCCCTCGCCGCCCCTCGCCGCCCCTCGCCGCCCCTCGCCGCCCCTCGCCGCCCCTCGCCGCCCCTCGCCGCCCCTCGCCGCCCCTCGCCGCCCCTCGCCGCCCCTCGCCGCCCCTCGCCGCCCCTCGCCGCCCCTCGCCGCCCCTCGCCGCCCCTCGCCGCCCCTCGCCGCCCTCTTCTGCCGCCACCCGCCGCTCCACGACGCGTCCGCTGCCGTCACCTCCGCCGCCCCCCTCCGCCGCCGAAGGCGATTTCGTTCCACGTCGCGGCGCCGAGCGTGAGGCGACTGGCTGAGTGGAAACGAGCGTTCTGTGTTGCTCTCCGTTTAATCGCAGCTTTTTCTTTTGACGTCGTTGACGTCCGCTCCCTGAAATGTGATGGAACGAGGGTTCTGCGATCGGTTCAGCTCCGCCGATGGACCAATTACTCCTTCGGTAATAGGGAAGACTCGCGTTCTGGATGAGATCGTTATGACTTAGTAATTGCCACAGCTTTCTTTTGAACCCAATTTATGTTACATTTTATCACTGAGTAACTGGTATTTCTTTCCTTTTTTATTGTACCTGTTTCATCCGGTGATCAAAAAAATAAATAAATAAGAATCAGAAATAAATATTTGAATTTAAAGATGGCATGCGTTATTGGAATTCTCTCTGTATCATTATGTCCATATACTATGGAATTAAGAAATTCATCTTCAACGAGATCATTTTGAATTCTGTTTTAACCGATTTTTTTATTCATGTCTTTTTTAAATGAGTGTGCGAGATTACAGAAATTTTTCGTAACATTGAGATCGAAACATTGGAAAGATTATTGATTATTTATTATAAATCATTTATAATAAAACTTAATCGATTGTTTCACTGAAAATCCCATCCAATTTTCCGTTATTAACCTTGTCGTACCGCGGCATGTGCTGTAATACGTCTTACTTTTCAGCAAGATAAATTATCGCCAACTTTCAGCTCTACGAAAAACCAGAACCGCCTCCACGTCAGCAGCCCGCATCTCTTGAACAGGTGTTTCCGGAGCTGGAGAGATGTTCATTACCAATATCCCTGTATAGTATTGGAGTAAACTCCTCGTATGCGTGCGTGCGTGCGGATTTGCGGTTCCGTCCCTCACACCACTTCCCGCACCACCGAGACACACGAGACGTCTGTCTCCTGATGGGGAACTGATAATTTGTTTTGAGATTAGACCATAAAATTCTAAGAAGTTTCCAAAAACGTGTTTTTTTCATGTTTTCGCGCTGCTATCTTGGTGAGCATGCCGGGAACTAAATCAACTCCATCTAAATAGATGTAGGTGGCGTTGATTAAACTCCAGTACCAATACTGACGAAGGGAAAGAGAGACGAAGAAGACGACGACGAAGACAATGACAAAGACGACGACGAAGAAGAGGACTAAGAAGACGACGAAGAAGAGGACGAAGAAGATGACGACTAAGATGAAGGTAAAGAAGACAAAGAAAATGAAGACGAAGAAGAAGAAGAAAGACGAAGATGAAGAAAGAAAAAAAGAAGTCAAACAACAGACGATAGTTTAAAGCGTCGGCAAAATCACATTCAACTAGTATAAAGTAAAGGAATGATGAGCAGTCGAAGATTAAGGCGTGCGGCGGCGCGCGAATCCTCTTCGCGCATGCGCAGTAAGTCTGTCAGCCCGCGGGCGACGCGACGGGCGAGGCCGCGCGCCGGCTTCCCGATCCCGCCAGCGCCAGCGCCAGAGCCCCGTAGATCCCGAGGGTTCTCAGCTAGGATCTTGGACTCCCCCGCAATTACGGCGCTCGGCGCTCGCGGCGCGACACCTCCGACCCCGTCTGCGGCGGCGACAAAGGACCGGAAGTGCCCGAGCGGCGCGGGCGGAGGACGGGAGTCAGCGATGGTGGAGGAGGAGCCCACGGCGCGGACTGGACGGTTGTGGAGGTGTCGCTAAAGGACGAGCGATGGCAAGAAAATGGAAGATTGGGAGAAGACGATCGTCAATGTCAAGGGAGGATAGTTGGAAGTGCGAAGGATGCACAAGTCGGGAGAGAAAATGTTTGTGTTATCGCAAAAAAATAGAGCGAAGGGAAAGGAAAGGCGGAATGGTTAAACTAGGCAAAGGTGAAACAGCAAACGGATAAAGTTGAGTGTAAATTGTGCGAATGTGATAACGATGAAGGCTGCTCCTCTGTAAATTTTGTTTAGTGTCACAGTGAAATGTCAGGCGCCCAGAAACTGATAATTACTGGAAAAGATTAGCTCAAGACAATTTAATTTATTATGTCTTAAAATGGCCTTAGAATCCTCTTAGGATGCCTGAGAATCAAAAAAATAGAAAACAATCACAACTAAATAGCAAAGAATAACAGAAACTGTGAACTGTAATGCAAGTCTGTATGAGTGTCGGTGAGAAAAGATTAAATCTAGTTTCATGCAGCAGCAAAAAGGCGTTTGAACAAAACCACACAAAATAGTTTTCCAAAAAGTAGTACGGACACAGCTAAAGAACAACAAATAAAATACTGTATTCTAACACTACAATACATTATATATTTGAACAAAAATAGTGTTCACGAATACTACAATAACGTAGGGTGGTATTTACGAATTCACGTGACAATTCTTCACACACAAACGTATAAAAAAATTACTGTTCCAAAACGCAACGCTTGAACAGAAAATATATAATAGCTCTTTCTTTCTCTCTTCTTTGGAGTGGACGTCGCATGACGTCAACTCCGTCGTAAGAATCTCCGCTCTGAGTACGAGATTCCAGTCGTTACGCGCAGTATCAGAGCAGGTGGAATAACGCCGTCAAATATTTGAATTTGTCGGTCGTAGACCAGAATGTTTCACTGTGTGTTTTTCCCCTGTTCCTGGCTATCTAAAGTAAAGAAACCTCAGTATCCTTTCAAGCCGGTGGCAGCATTGTTTTTTAATTTCTGCTCGAATGGGGAATTACTATTACAGATAGAAGGATATATTAGAAAACAAAAAAGGAAAGAATCAGGTAATAAAAGATGTCATAAATTCGTGAAAAAAATACAAATTATAAGAAATGGATAGGAAGCAGGTAAGTTTCGGATGTGAATATTTTCATAATAATTAAGTCTGTAGCCTAAATGAGCTGCAATAAGGTGCAATATTTCACAATTAGCGAGAAATGTTGAAGTACGTTAGTTAAAGAAGAAACTATACCGAAAGAAAGCACAAAACATTACGATATAGTCAACGTGAGCATGTACAGTTTTTTATGACAGGAGAATGGCGAAATAGAACGCGAACGAGGACAGCGATAAAGGTCCAGAGAGGAGGCAGATGAAAGCAACGTATGGCGGCGAGCGGGGGTGGTGGTAGGGTGGCGGAGGAGGGGCGGTGGCGAGGCCGTAATTATGCCGCTCCTTGTTCCCGTGATCAATGGCGCAGGGCAGCTGCCACGGATCCGGGCGACCTCTCCCGGGTCCCCGCCGACGCCGCCGCCTGACGGCTTGTCGTCCTGTCCGACCCGCTGAGCGACGTACGCGGCCCCGCGCTCTCTTCTCCTCTCCTCTGCTCGCGTCGCCTAGCTTGCTCCTAGTTATCCAACCATACTTTTCCCATACGCCATCGTTAAAGCAAATCTTTTAAGTGCACGTGCCAAGTTATTATCTTTTCTCACAAATGCCAGAGGCGAAGTTAAACCTCCCACAATGCTCCTTGAGTTCTTTCCATAAGTTTGTTCTGTTTGCCGCACGAAAATTATTTTTCTGAAAGCCTTAAAAGATGGGATTTGATTTGTTTTTTCTCACTTATATATGACTGTCCCCTTTTATCCCTCTTTTTCCCTCTCCTCTTCTTTTGCCTCTCCCACTCGCTCTCTCCCCCTCCTTCCTTCTCTCCCCGTCTCTGTATGCTCTCATTTCCCTCTTCTCTCCCTTCCTCATTCTCCCCCCTCCCCCTCTGCCTTTCCTCTTTCCTCTCTCCCTGCCTTCCTTCCTCCCTCCACCTCTCGCTCCCTTCCTTCCTTCCTCCCTCCCTCCACCTGTGCCCCCTTCCTCCCCTCTCCCTCCCGCCACCTCTCTCTCCCTTTCCCCCTCTCCCTCCTTCCACCTCTCCGTCCCTTCCTCCCCTCTCCCTCCCTTCCTCCCCTCTCCCTCCCTTCCACTCCTCTCCTTCCCTTCCTCCTCTCTCCATCCCTCTCTCTCTTTCCCCCTCTCTCACCCCATTCTCTTTTTCTTCTCTTCCTCTCGCTCTTTCCCGACCCCTTTCCCCCTCTTTTTCGATCTCCCCCCTCACACGTGTCATCCCTCTCACACCTACAGCATGGCTTTAATTTTGGTATATTTTCTTATCTCACGTTTGTTTTATTGAATTTCACGTGCCTAATTGCATAGCTCAAGATTGGAAATAACCATCGACTCTTAATCGATTCCGACTTTAAAGCCTGTATAAAAAAACAATGGAAGAGTTTTACTATCAGGGCTTTCAACCCTATAGAATACTTCCTGGAAGTGATGACTCGTTGTTGTAAATATCCGCTAATCACCCTTTCAAGTGATGCAAAGGAAACGATTACTGTCTGAAATCGCAGAGGCAGCATAAAAGACGACGGTCGTATCTCTTGGGTCTTTTGAAGCGCAGTCGGAGTTTTGGAGATTGATGAGGGTGTTTCGTCTGACAGCGAAAATTATTATTCTCCCTCCGACAGTGTATTTTATCCGACCTCTGTTGTGCTCCCATTCTTGGCCGATTCGAGAAATCCCTTGTCTGTTAGAAGTCATTCCTTCGACGGTTATAAAAGAAGACTTCGGGCGGGCGGCCGTCTGACGTATTTGTATTGAAAACCTTTCGCCCCATCCCGTCTGCCTTTTCTCCGCTCGCCGATAGCTAATTCGCAGCGAAGTTGAACGAAACGTTTCTCGCTGAAATGTTCCACGTTGTTCGCATGTCTAAACAACGAATCTTCCCATATTGGGATCTATTGACTTTTAAAACGAGTATGCAAAATTTAGTGTATCTTGTTACATACCCGATCCAAAGATTTAAAAAAAACTTCCTTCCTTCCTTGTTAGTGAAATTTGGTACATGTATGCTTAGGTTATTGTCAGTTGTTTTGATAAATGAAGGTTTATGGGCAAAACAAATGTATGGTAGGCATTGTAAGTGGGCGATTCGGGGTTGAAGACTTAAGCAATCGACAGGAAATTGCTTGACGTTTGTGACTATATTCAGTTTTGTTATAGACATTAGGAGACTAAATTAGAGAGAATATATTGTGAGATGTACTGGTGAAATTCTGTTGAGAATACAATGAGAATTATAATTTTAGACCGGTTTAAAAAATAGAAATATTGCTGAAAAATAATTAGTTTACACTGGGTCCGTAAAAATTAGTTTGCGAGCAGTGTCGTATAAAAAAATGGTTTGAATTGCACTTTATTAAAGGATGTTAACGTGTGTATATTACTCCCTCCCCCCAAATTGTTTTAATCTCCAAAATGTTTTACATTTTAATTATTGTAAATGAGTATGTATTGTAATTTATATTTTGAAATAAATAATGTATTAGGACTAAATTGCGGCATGACATCACTGTTTTCATATTTGCGAGTCTGTACTCCATTTATTGTCTATTCATTTCTACTTTGGACAAAATATAATAATATTCTTATGATATTCATTTTAAAAAGAAATATACCACACGTATATAAAAGACATAGTTTTTCATGTAAGTCAGTGCTTTAAATAAACATAAATTAAGAATAATTAGTGCCTCATTTGTATGCAACGTTTCCCTTTCTTTCTCTTAAATGATGTACATTATACTGCAGGAGATAATGCACTTTCATTAAGGATTTAATATGTTCCGTTGTAACATACTGTCTTTTTTGTAATACCCACGTCATTAGAACAAAAAGCCGTAATGGAGCAAAAACGCTTCGCGAAAATGTCTATATTAAATATGCATTCTTTACATGCGCCAAATACTTAACCTGTGTTAATAAGAAATAAATATTTATTTAAAAAATGTACCCAACGCATTCACTGTTAAACATTTTTACTCAATTTTGGTTGTGAGTCCATTTCGCACAGTAATTTGAAATGCTCAACCTCGTTGAAAATTGTTTTGTTACAGTGAAAGACTCCAGAGATTCAGAAACCCCTTTAGCATGCTGTTGGTAACAATCGATTCACATTCAAAGCACGAGAAGAGAAATGTTTTCAATTCATGTAAACTTAATTTCGGGATTTGCTGTCCGCTCAGTGGATTTCGACGGAGTTGCATGGTGTTCTCATTACGAGAACACAGACGCTAGAAACTTTGAGCAGGAACGACTGTTTTCATTCATCATTATTCAGACCCTACAGAGCAACATGTGCTTTCTCTGGGACGACTTTCAATGAACTGAGAACATTTAAACACAAATACAGTAGTACCACGTTTAAATAGAAAGGACTTTCGGTTTGCCGTATCGATTACTAGAATTGAGATCGTGCATCATAGAAATTTCAATTCCTTTACGGGTTAAAGTGAAATGCTACCGCGGATGTAAAGTTTATCGGCAAGAATTTTCGTACTAAATAATGTGTGATACGTGTGATTTGTTGATTGCGAGGAGAAATATGAAGTTTAGATTCTTCTTTAGAAGTAGTCTTTCGAAAGTATATTACATTTGATCAATTGTTTCAAACAGAATTTCAAAAACATACTGAAATAGATCTAACAGTATTTCAAGAATATTTCAGTTTCCGTGAATGAATAGAGTTGAATTTATTTTGTTGTGTCTTCTACTGTTATTCAGCAAGCGATGCGTTAAGCGAGTTTGGTCCATATGTCACAATGCAGTACATTTTGCGCGAGTAATGAAGAGACGAAACATTTCAAAATGTTTACAGAGCGGAGCAATTCACAGGCAGTTGACCCAGGTTCCCTAGCGGACCAGAACAGCGCGCCGATCCACCCACGCACAGTGCTCATGCACACGCGCGAGCAAGGGGGTGACAGCCCCCCCTGCCACCACCCCGCCCCCCACCACAGCCACCGCCGCCGCCGCTGCATCCGCCGCTACCGTCCGGCCGCCCCCGCCCTGCCTCCCCGCCACCCTGCCACCCGCCGCCTCCCCCGCCCCACCGCCCCCACCCCGCCACTCCCGCCCCGCCGCCCCGACTCCCGCCGCCGCCCCGACCCCCACCGCCCCCGCCCCCGCCCCGCCGCCCCCGCCCCGCCGCCCCCGCCCCGCCGCCCCCGCCCCGCCGCCACCACCATCGCCCCCGCCGTTTCTGCCATCGCCGCTCCGCCGCTGTCGCCCCCGCAACAGATGCTCCGGGATCCCGCAGCGCGGAGGCGGGGCTCCGGCAGACAGGGCACCTGCGCCGCCCGTGTGGATTCACGCGCGCAAACAGACTGTCCTCCAAGGCGGAGCCCCGCCCCCCGCCCCCAACCTCGGCTCTGCTTGCTCTGCGTCGGTGGGAGCGCGCACGTAATGCGCTGCTCTCCCGCGAGGGCCTCGCGACGGATGGGACGGCGGGGTGTCGAACTCCGGCCCCGGCCGGAATCAATCGGAGCGAAAACCAGCTGCTACTCCCGCGCTGCTGCTGCTGCTGCAACCGAGACAAGCAGCCATGTGAAGCGCGTTTACACTGGCGACCCTGTCTCGGCGCCCAAAGGGACATCAGCGCTTTGATGAGGTTCTTGTTCCGTGAAGTTTATCTTTCGCAAAGTTGGCCCCGTTGGTTCGATATTTTGAATGCGGACGTCGCGCCGTCGCTGAATGCAGCGCAGTTATATACGCGGCGTTTCAGCCTCGTGTGGAAAGTGTAGTTGTTGGGGAAATGAAAACACATGCCGGCACCTGTCACGTCCCGCACGACGTTTGAAATGAACTATTGCTCTATGTGAGGGTGAAATATTTCTTCTCTCTGGCGGCAGAAACAAACAAAACCAAACAAATAAAAAAAGAGAAAAAAACAAGAGGAAAATGAGTGATAAAATACCTCCTACATTAATTGTGATTTATAACGTAGGAAGATTTTGAACGTATTTTTTCTTAGTCATCGGTTTGAAATTGGTATTAACTCCACATGACACTGCATTAAATAATTTATTGTTATTTATTCTGTTTTCGGTCTCACTCTTTTCGCTTACACATATTTTTTATATTCCCAAATAGTTTTTTTTATCCTACAGACTGATTTTGATTATATAAATTAATTTTTAAAATGACAATTAAAATCAAGGAATGTTATGACAACGATGAGATAGGGAAAATGATCCTTCAAACACCACCTGAAAATTGCAAGCTCTCAAATATTGCAAATACAATATATTTTTAATTGTTTATACAAATTATAAAATTATAGTGATTTATTCAATGTTTTAATATTTATTAAGCAATAATTATGTAAAAGGCATTTAGCACTAAAGTATTTTTGATTCTAATAATCCATTTCTTCGTTTTATGTTGTTTGCTTTTTGTTTCCTTATAGGTATACTAGTATTAGTTACAGACTGAAATTCTCCCTAGAGCTACCTCCTCGTGAGATTTGGAGGTAAATCGGATTCTCGTGTTGCGTAGGTGATGAACAACAGTACCACAAGAATGCTATGGAAAGTTGCCTTAGGCTGACATACGGTGTCTGGAGTGACCAGTGGCCATCTGAGGCAGCAAAACTGGAAGGAGCTCCCGACATTATACGGATAATTACAAGCATAATTTTCGTACATAAGACTGGGAAATTCATGCAAGCAAGTATACCACAAAAATGTTTAAAATTCCATAGAAATGTTTGAACCATGCAGTGTTTGGTTACAAATACATGTATTTTGCAATTACATTCACATCCTTTTGCCAAAGAGGGTATATGTAAATAAAAAATTGATTACCTTCTGCAGCACGTTTTTAGTGCTATAGGAACGTGGAATATTATAAGCGTTATAATGTTGTGCGGGAGCACTTTATTTGTTGTTTTTGAGCAGTGTGCGTGCTTTCTGTGGTTTTGTTTAGCAGCATTTTTGCTGCTACAGGGCGACAGCCGTTTTGTATTTTCTCGATGCCTTAACAATTAGCACCTTACCGGTTCTGACCGTCAGTAATTTAAAAGCTTTTGTGTTCACCTGCTTTAATGAACAAGAAATTATGCTATGTATTAATTATTTTTTTACCGAAAGGGAAATATGTTTTAGGAAAAATATTGAAAATAGTGCAAGAAATACGTTTTATACCGAAAATCTCTAAAATATGCAGTATATAGTATTTTATATGCAAAATGTTTTCTATCTCAGTTTCAATATTTTCCCGTGAAACATTTTAAATTTCTAACAAAACTGACCTTTAACAAAAAACATACAATTTCATTAACATCCCAGCTTTAATAATAAATTACACAATATGGCATTGTTATTATACTTAGAAATATCAATAGTAAAATAATTTACAAAAGATTAAGAAAAAACGAATCATTATAATTAAAATTGTGACAACACTATTATCATAGTGCCTAATTCCCCAATTCAAATATTTCATCAAAATAAATTGCTTTTATTAGATATAACGAAATATTACTATTAGTATTTCAATACAGCGTGTATAATATCTACTTTGCAGAATCCTTCTTCCTCGGGCTCTTTTTTTCTTTTGCTTTTGGAAAATGCACTGTGAGAGCGTAAATGTTGTCACATTGAGAGAATTATCAAACCAAAATTTAAGCTTCATTCAAAGGGAGGATGAGGGATAATTTTGTCGACCAAATTGAAACATCTGTTGCGTTTCTCATCAAATGTTTTTACTGCTGTTGTGTGTATCGTTTTTTAAACGTACCGAATTTATGATGTCCCATTATTGCTGATGTTCATTTCATATTTTCCCATACAGCTTTTTTTTTCTTTTCAAGATTTTCTGTAATAACTGTAGAATAAAAGTAATTGGATACTTTCTTCGAATCGTTTGATAAACACTGACTTCTCGTCGGTCCAGATGATTGTATTCTGAATCAACAGTATTTTAAAAAAGGTATCAGGGAATTGGTTGTAATCGTAGAGAAAATATTAATAAACTTTTCTGAGGAGTTAAAATTTTACAATTTTCTTAAGAATTTATTGCGTACATTACATTTCGAAACTATTGATGAGTAGTTTCTCTTACAGGTATGCGTATAAATAAAAAAGATTAAAACATTGACATTTTTATCCCCATGTTTCAGTATATCATGAAAGTTTTCTCGTCATCAGCGCTACTGAACTACGAACCCTTTGCCTGATTTTCGACGAGAACAAAAAGTTGGAACTGGGTACCTGAGCTAAAAATCCCGTCGAGGGATGTCTGCTCGGGCACCAGAAGTTGCGAGGAATTTATCGAGTTTTTCCCTCTCCGCACATTCTCGCGGAGGCGTCCTTGACAGGGAACGAAGGGAACGGATATTCGGAGCCTCGGGCGATTCCCGTTGCGACCCGCGGCGAGCTGCCTTGCGTCGCGTGGGCGGCATTGCCCATCTGATGCTCGCCCACCCGGTTAGCTTCCCGCCCGGGAATCTCCCGTCTACATCCCGCGGTCAGTTTTTCCTCACCCGGCTTTCAAACTAATCCCCGTCCACTTTTCTTTACTTGAGAAGACATCGCCCGACTGCATCCCGTTTTGTTCATCCGATGTTTCGGAAGGAGAAAAAAATAGATAAGTTTGCATTAATTAGTAGCGCAAATAGACGTTCTCACCCCAGGTCAGAGGAAACCGCCAACGTGCTTGCCCATCTGATTGGCTTCCCGCTCAGGAATCTCCCGTCTGCATCCCGCTTTTCAACTAATCCCCGTCCACTTTTCTTTACTTGAGAAGACATAGCCCGACTGCATCCCGTTTTGTTCATCCGATGTTTCGGAAGGAGAAAAAAATAGATAAGTTTGCATTAACTAGTAGCGCAAATAGACGTTCTCACCCCAGGTCAGAGGAAACCGCCAACGTGCTTGCCCATCTGATTGGCTTCCCGCTCAGGAATCTCCCGTCTGCATCCCGCTTTTCAACTAATGCCTGTCCACTTTTCGTTACTTGAGAAGGCCTAGCCCGACTGCATCCCGTTTTGTTCATCTGGTGTTTCGGAAGGAGAAAAAAATAGTTCAGTTTGCATTCATTAGTAGCGCAAATAGAAGTTATCTCACCAGCTCAGAAGAAACCGACAACGTGGTCGCCCATCTGATTGGCTTCCCGCTGGGGAATCTCCCGTCTGCATCCCGCTTTCCAACTAATCCCCGTCCACTTTTCGTTACTTGAGAAGACATAGCCCGACTGCATCCCGTTTTGTTCATTCGGTGCTTCGGAAGGAGCAAAAATAGTTAAGTTTGCATTCATAAGTAGCGCAAATAGATGTTCTCGCAAAAGTCCAGAGGAAACCGACAACGCGCTTGCCCATCTGATTGGCTTCCCGCTCAGGAATCTCCCGTCTGCATCCCGCGGTCAGTGTTTCCTCACCCCGCTTTCCAATAAATCCCCTTTCACGCTTCGTTACCTGAGAAGGCATTGCCAGACCGCATTCCGTTTTGTTCATCCGGTGTTTGGAAAGTCAAGTTTGCATTCATAAGTAGAGCAAATAGACGTTCTCGCACTAGTTTAGAGAAAACCGCCAACATAGGTGAACATGGCAGAATCTTCGGACACGCGTATGATGAATCAGCGAGGTCAAGGTCTGAAGATGCACGTGATAGGAGGTTTCGAGTTTTGTTTCCACAATTAATTTTCAACGTTGGCAACTGCTCTAAAAAGACAAAACCGTTTCTTGAAAACAGACGGAAGTGGATCAATATAATATTCAGCAGGCCACGATAATCATAGAAATTGTACTCATACTAGGTAGGAAAACTGAAAGGGATGCAGTCGGGCTATGCCTTTTTGGGGAGAAAAACAAAGGGCTTGGGAAAAGTCTGTGGGATGCAGTTGGTATAGGCGCGCGCGACCGGCGGGGGCGCGAAGCCCTCGGGGGGAGGGGGGAGGTGCCTCGGGGAGAGTGCGTTCAAGGAGCGCGGGGGCGTAGAAGCTGCGGAGGGGAGCGTTTCGAGGGCCGCAATGTGCAGTATTGAGGGAGCTGGGATCGACGACGGAGTCGGAGTTGACTGAGGGTATCGCAAGAGCTAAGTCTTTTGTCGAGATACCGTTTGTAAAGGACGCTGTGTCGCGAGGATGAAGATCACTGCGGGACTCACAAGAACAATAGGTCAAGAGGTGGATTGTAAGGTTTCCGAAGCAAAGAATGCGGTAGGGAAGGGTGCGGTGTCGAAGGAAAGAGACATTGTGGAAGCGGCAATGCCAGCTACTGGAGACCAAAGACACAGAATATATACTAGTAGTATCTATTCTGTGCCAAAGGCATGCCTGGAGGGACGACGACAGTCAGGACGAGGAGTCAGTCTCGAGGATGTGGTTCTATGGCAATGGAATCCATTGTCAAAGAATACAAAAAAAAAAACTTTTACAATTTCACAAAACTCTTGCAGTGTTGCGAAACACAAAATTAAAGGCACACACTGACCAAGCGATGCTACCTGACTAACACAGCAAGCAAAAACCAAATGAATGTAACATTGAAAGGTTACGAGGCACACATGGCTGGGTTGTCGAACCACACCACTGTCACAGCACCACCGCTCCTACAAATCACACCGCTGTCTAGTAGAGGGTCTCAAATACAGAAAGCGTGAAAAATGCCCTTCACCGCCGTGGATGCTTCATGCTCCCGGTCCACCATAGCTCCTTCCGCTTGGCCCACACTCCACCAGCTGTGTCGCCCGCTGTCCGCGCATGCTCTGCGCTGCCCCGGGTTCCGACCCCGGGCAGGGCGCAGAGGGGCGGGCAGCCGGCTAGCTGGCGGCGGGGGGCGGACGTAGGCGGGGGGAGAGATACGGGCGCGACGGCGCGATGGTGTTGGTGGCGGCGGTGACGGTGGTGATGTAGTGACGTCACCGGTGTCGGCGGCGAGGGTAGCTGATTGCAACCTGGCAGGGCGGCGGAAGAACTGTCACATGCATCAAGGCGCGGGGAAACAATGATTTAATTAATGTCTTCATTCCATTTCATTGATTGATTGATTGATGATGGATTTTTTTTTTAAGTGGGACGCGCGAATTTTGGAATTGGCGCCCCCATGACACCCTGGTCTAGCATGGAACTCCCATAATTTAGCGGGAAGTACCCCAAAGAGTGCCCAGGTGGGCGGAAGTCGCAGGAACTTGTCCGCGCCGAGCAAAATGTGCAAACATCCATCGTAATACCGATGGCAAAGAAAGTGGAGGAACGAACAAAAATTAAAATGGAGGCTGTGAAGGACCTGATGACCTGATAGTTATAAGGTGTGGGAGATGATAGGCGATGCGACAGCAAAGGGTGAGTCGTGTGTGGCGGAACGAAACGGTGCGAACGGTAGTGAGCAACTACCGGAGGCAGAAGGGCAGGCCTCGAAGGACGACGTACTAGTAGTCAGAGTCTTGAGGATGTAGTTTATTGGCAATGGAATCCATCGTAATACAGATGGCAAAGAAAGTGGAAGAACGGACGAAAATGAAAAAGCAGACTGGCACGGACCTGAAGACCACTTGATTGAGGGGTCTCGGAGATGATAGGCGATGCGACAGCAAAGACTGAGTCGTGTGCGTCGGAACGAAACGGCGCGAGCGGCAGTGAGCAACTACCGGAGACAGAAGGGCAGGCCTGCAGGGACGGCGGAGGAGGAGGAGTTGAGGCAGCTAGGCCTAACAAACCGGAATTGATGGAGGGGTGCGAACAAGCGGGGCTGCCTGGGGCTCCCTCGCGCTCTGCCGCAGCCAGCCTCTCGACCCCTGCGCGCGCGCCCCCAGGCCTACCAACTGCGGCCGCCCCGCTCCGCCCCGCTAACCCCGGCTTCCCCGTGGCGCCCCGGCATTCGTGAGCGGCCTAATTTCCCCTTTGCTGCTTCGCTTCCGCCCGCTGCGCCTTGTCTTTCCTTCTCAGCACTCCGCATTCGTCTAAGTGGATCATCTTTCTCCTCAGAGGCCTTCTATACATAGTTTTTAATTTCTTTTCGAAACTCAATAGTGATTACGAAACTTCGTCTACCACAACTTCACAATTATGACTGTGATTTTATACGAGATGGTGTAGATTGCAATCATATCCAGTAATTGTCTTCATTTTTCTATTCACGCACCTTTCTCTTCAGGAGTTACAAACATCATCTGTGCTTTCGAGGAGTTTTTTTTCCTTCCCCTCCAACCGATATTTTTCTTTTCCCCTCTGTGTCTTTTTCTCTCAATCATTCTCCACATTTTGCCTCCCTGTCTTTTTCCCTTCAATTCCTCCGATTTTCTGCTCTTTTTCTCATCTCCATTCTTCCTATCTGTACCTTCTTCACCACTTCAATATCTGGCCCTCTTCCCTCTGCTGCCCTATTTAAATTTTCCCCTCTGTTCTTCCTTTTGCCTTCTACCTTCGTGCTCCTTCCCTCTATCGTTTGCTATTTCAATATTTCCTTATTCTATTTGTCTCCTCGACTCTCATTTTACCCTTTCTTTTCTTCCGCTTTGTTTCCTTCCTCACTGATCTCCTGCACGCAACTGCTCCTGCTCTCCCTGCCTGATTACTCCCCGCAGACCCTCCTGTCCTCGCCTCCGCCCTCCGCGCGGCGCTTGGGAGTCTTCCTCCCCGCCCGCCCCGCCCCGCCCCGCCCCGCCCCGCCCCGCCCCCGCCGCGAGGGACACACACATATTCCTCGCGGCCGATAAATATAGAGGAGCGGCGCATAAATCGATCGCGGCCGCCAGCTGCTGAATGGAGTCGGACGAATTACGAGGGAAGCCGCGCAGGGCGGCTCGTGCGGCGGCGACGCGCAGCTCGGCGCCGCCGCGCGCGGGGCGAAGTTAAACGAGCTCCCTGCGCCGCCGCCACCGACGCCGCTCGCCCACGCGCCCGCCTACCTACCCGCCCACCTACCCGCCCACCTACCTACCCAACTTTCCGCCCACCTATCCGCCCGCCCACCCGCCCGCCCGCCCGCCCGCCCGCCCGCCCGCCCGCCCGCCCGCCCGCCCGCCCGCCCGCCCGCCCGCCCGCCCGCCCGCCCGCCCGCCCGCCCGCCCGCCCGCCCGCCCGCCCGCCCGCCCGCCCGCCCGCCCGCCCGCCCGCCCGCCCACCCACCCACCCACCCACCCACCCACCCACCCGCCCGCCCGCCCGCCCGCCCACCCGCCCGCCCGCCCGAACGCCCGCCCGCCCGCCCGCCCGCCCGCCCGCCCGCCCGCCCGCCCGCCCGCCCACCCGCCCACCCACCCACCCACCCACCCACCCACCCACCCACCCGCCCGCCCGCCCGCCCGCCCACCCGCCCGCCCGCCCGAACGCCCGCCCGCCCGCCCGCCCGCCCGCCCGCCCGCCCGCCCGCCCGCCCGCCCGCCCGCCCGCCCGCCCGCCCGCCCGCCCGCCCGCCCGCCCGCCTACCCACCCGCCTACCCACCCACCTGCCCGTCCGTCCGCCCGCCCGCCCGCCCCCTCGCCCGCCCGCCCCCTCGCCCGCCCGCCCCCTCGCTCGCCCGCCCCCTCGCTCGCCCGCCCACTCGCCCGCCCGCCCCCTCGCTTGCCCTCCCGCTCGCCCTCCGGCCCGCTAGACCTCCCTCCCCCCTCCCGCCCTCCCTCCCCCTCCTGCCCGCCCGCTCGCCCTACTTCCCGCCCACCCGCTCGCCTCCTGCTCGCGCGCTCGCCCTCCGCCCGCCTGACAATGCGCGTAGGCGCCGCGAGCGAAGCCCGGGGCTGCTTGTAACGGCGCCACCGCCGACAAATGGGGCGACGTTACGACACGGCGCAATTTCTAAACAGCGGTCCGCGAGGCGACAATGGGATAAGGATTGGGCTCTTGCGTCGACCGCGTTGCGTTGCGTTTAAGCGATGGGACGTAGGAAAGAAGAAGAGCAAGAAAAGAAAGGAGAAAAGAGAGGAAAAGAAAAAAATGTATGGAGAATAATGATTTGCGCGCACAGTGTGAGGCAACTCTGAGTACTCTGCTAATGGAATGGAAAATGCTTGCTGTTAAAGTGTAGCTGGCCAAATAACGATGTTTCTTATTGCTTTATCACTATAAACTGAAATGAGCAATAAGCTTGATCGTGGCTTATATTAATTAAGCATCCTGCAACAAACTCTAGGGTGTTTTAAAATGTATTTTAAAATGTATTCTTCAAATAAAATACAATGGTTATGCAGGACTTTCACAGTTTATTAGCTGAATAGACAGTTACAGATGAATGTTGAGACATAATTCCGGTTGTTTCATGATCTGATGAATTGTGCAATCCCTTTTCAAAATACGTTGGATCTAGCCCTTTTAATCGAAAGCAAATATTTAGATATAGTTATGAACTTGGACTAGTTAATAGCTTACTAATTTATGTAGCATAATAGATGGAATAATGTGGCTTCTGCATTGAAACAGTAATTAAGTTGCTTGAGAATGCACGCAACAGACTACTATTTCTCATAGAATGTTTTGGTAAAATACTAAATAACTGAATATAAAATAAAGAATTATGGATACGTCTCTTCTTAAAAAATACAACTGAAAACAAATATTTACCTACCTTTGCGACACAAATCGGCGTTAACGTATCTCTACCTAGTAACAGCTCTTCAGATATTTAAAGCGAAGGCTCCCAGGGTTTTAAAGCTGCGGCGAGCAGGCTGTTGCGTGTCGTCGTGGGTGACATGAATGAACGCCTCCACTCAACCTTTTACACTCGACGGCACGTGAACGTCCGCTGGGGTCAAATATGAAAAATCGAAGTCAGCCTTTTTTTATAACGCAGTGTCTCCTCTTCTAGTCGACGCCGATGCGTCTCTGCAGAGGACTCGTCTAGCGGAAACGCAATCTCTCCGCCTCACGTCTGAACACGTCGTCGCGTAAACGGTGAAAGATGTCACCCAACCCTCAGGAAAACGCCCCGAAATTCATCTGTGTTTACTACAAAAAAAAAAAAAAAACACGTGAAAAGTCTCTCTCAATTTTTCTGAGAGCCCCCGCAAAGGAACGCATTTTCTTCGTCCCTCAGACCGTTCCAGAAGCGTCTGCAATGCACCGGCGAACGCGGTAACGGAGCCGCCAGTACGTGAAAACGCAGCTTATTTACAAATGCAAATCCCCTTCAGGCGCAGTGGAGAAGTGCGGGCGCCCTGGGGTGCGAGGGCATTGCCCAAACCGCGGGATTTTATCGCTTATTCTCAGGCGCCGCCTGGCGATGGGGTGCAGCCACTAGAAGGGAGGGCGTGCATCGAGGGCGTCTGTGCCTTGCCGGGAGGGTGGGCGGCGGCGGAGGCGGTGGCGGGGGCAGGACAGGGGCAGGGGCGGGAGCAAGGGCGGGGAACGGACGGGGGGCAGTACAGGGGTGGTGGCAGGGGCGGCGGAGGCAGGGGCGGGTCAGGGGCGGGGGCATGGACGGGGACAGACGGGGACAGGGCTGGGGGCGCGCGCGGAGGCAGGGGCGGTCGCGGGCGGGAGAGGGGCGGGGCGGCGGCAGAGGCAGGGGTACGGTAGGGGTGGGGGCAGGGGCGGGGGTGCAAGAGCGGTGGCGGAGGCGGGGGTGCAATCAAGGGCGGGGGCAGGGGCGGGGGTGCAAGCAAGGGCGGGGGCAGGGCAGGCCAGGGCAGGGGCATGGCGGGGAAGGGCGAGGGTAAGGCAGGGGCGGGGGCGGGAGCAAGGGCGGGGGCAGGGGCGGGGACAGGGAGGGGCGTTGGCGCGCGAGGGGGCAGGGGCGGGAGCGGTGGTAGGGGCAGAGGCGGGGAATCGCCTGTGGCTTTGCCCAGACCCTCCACCCCGAAGCTGTCGCTGGTCCGCCCTCCACGCAATTTGTGTCTGTTATTTGTTACAATTATCCGCGGCGCTGGCAGGCCCCTGCCGAGCGCGGAGTGGGCGGGCCCCGCGCAGCAGGCCGTGGGAGCCCCTCACTGCTACTCCCCGCCATTATTACTCGCCCGCCCCGCTTTTTGACGGCCTGCCCGGCGGTGTGACGTGGTTGGGTTCATTTTCTATGCGTTGTTTTCACGCTGTGACCGAAGAATGTAGTACGTGCGGATGATGGGAGAAATAGAATTATTGTTGTCTGTTACATCTGCTGAACATTTCCCGGGTTACTAACTCCACGATGTGTAGTTTCTATTTTCTAGTCTTACAGGCGTTAATGAAGTACGATTGTAAAAATAGATTCTTTTCACTGATAACTGGTTGATTCAGACTTTTAGTAGTAAAAGTTATCGACAATGGTAAAGCATCCGAACATTGAGGTATATTAAGACATTTTAATTTTCATTATTTCCTTGCATTCGTTATAAGACGTTGATGCTAGAATCTACTGCTCAGGCAGGTCCTCTTGCTAAGCACTGTTTACTGCGGCCACCCACAAGCGAACGAGAATACGCCATTCAGTTTCGCCCCCTCGCAACGTTGCACGTTACCACTTCCTATTGTATCTCTTTTGGGGGGAGGGGGCATTTTTGTTATATGCACAGTATGATAATAGTTGAGGCAATTTTTATTTTCTTTGATTGATTATAATATTTCTTTAATTAGAACAGTAGTAGAAGTCTTCGAAAAACTAACAATTGTCTAAACAGACAGTACTAAGCTTCCATACAAGCTATCTGGGGATGAGAATTGTACTTTGCAAGTAAAAATGTTTTTAAAAGGAGAATGTCTGTACCACCAATTATTAATGTTGTTTCTGTTTATTAAATATTGATAACAAAAGGTTTAAAGCAGTGTAGCAGCAATAATAAATCACAGGCCTATTCATAAAATATATTATGTTTCCAGGATGAAATCGGAATATTTACGAACAAAGTTGGTAAGTCAGAAACATTCACATTTCGGCTGCGATGCACACATTTCTGTAAAATTACCTTTTAAAGTAGCATTTTCTAATAGAAAGTTTCTATAAAGCGAAAACAAAAGCTTTCTCTCTGCAGACAAACTTAAGCCAACTTTTTTGTGACTGAAGTAGAATTTAAAGTAGATCGTTGAAACGAAAAAAAAATACTCTTATTTGTGAAAGGAAATTAGTACGTAAAGTAGTAAAGAATTTACTAACTCACCCACATAAAATAACCGGTAAGTTAGTCTCGGTAAATGTTTGGTGCGACAAGTAGCACATCTTACTTGCTCTTCTAAGTTCCCACGTAAGCGATTGTGACGCGTCTAGCAGCTTTAAAAGCACGGCTTCTGAATTTTGGAACTCCAGTCTCTCGTCACGCGAGAAAACTGTTAACACAATCCGTCCAG